>OZ038445.1:947334-982334 GCA_964036265.1 Daptonema setosum
TCACTCACTCACTCACTCACTCACTCACTCACTCACTCACTCACTCACTCACTCACTCACTCACTCACTCACTCACTCACTCACCTTCTCATATGTAGGATGACACTCCGGTTAACCTGGTCCCCATAGATGCTGTGCTGGTCGCCGACAATTGTGGATTCCGAAAACTGCAACTTCTCGATAACGGTTTGCTTTTTTGCTTGTTGCCTGCCCAGTCTATTGTAGTAGCCAAGTCTAGTAGGTTCACAGGTGATCTGATGATATACCACTGCTGCTCGAATCAACGTGCCGATCCCCGCCAATGCGTCGAACAAGAACACAGCAACACTGTACAACCGGTGACGGGCGTGGTCAACGCCATGATCAGCTCGGGTAACACTCACTCACTCACTCAATCGTTCACTCACTCACCCACTCACTCAATCATTCACATACCCCCAACTTTTTTTTGGTGAAAACACCTTGCCTGAGAAAACACAGATTTTCACTCAATCAGTGAGTCAGTCCTATAATTAGCCAATTATTCAGTGAGTCAGTCCGTCAATTTTGGAATACTTATGTGAATTAGTTATTAAGTTAATGAGTCAAGCAGTTCAATAATGTGGTAGTCAAACTAACTTTTTTGTAAAAAAACTTCCTTCGGTCAGTCACTTATGTAATAATAATGGATCAGTCAGTCTGTCACCACTCACCAGCCATTCAACCAAACAACATTTCAGTCAGTCAGTCAGTCAGTCAGTCAATTTAGCCTTTTAAACCTTCATAATATGCATGCTTTACTACAGCCCCTTCGCCATTTAACGCCACTGACCGCATACTCATGCAATTCTGTTTGCGATACCAACCACATACAACAGTGGACGTATGGAGACGCTGGTATAATCCACTGGCTGACTGAATGACTGACTGACTGACTGACTGACTGACTGACTGACTGACTGACTGACTGACTGACTGACTGACTGACTGACTGACTGACTGACTGACTGACTGACTGACTGACTGACTGACTGACTGACTGACTGACTGACTGACTCACTGACTGTCATTTTAATTTTAACTTCATGAATGTCTTTATGCGTGATTGGATTTTAGTTGGGCATGAACATGCGGGTATGCGGCTTTATGTTCCATGGGTTGCTCGTTTCGGGCGTGAAATCATAGGAGTTCTTAGTGATTCGCCATCTTCAGTGATTCCCACTATTTTTTCAAATCTGTGGGCATAAGTGATGTAGACTGGCTTTCTTGAGTGTCAAGCCATATTTGCCCATGGTCTTGGACGACCAGAGTGTTCGTATCAAGTGTTTTGCAATGATGTATTGAATGGCCGACTTCTCTTAACGCCATGCTGATATTTATACTGCCCTCAACGAAACTGCTAAGCTTGTTTGTGATGCGAGCAGTGCGGATTATTTGCCCACAAAAAATTGGAAGTAACTTTCCTAGCAACATTGCTAGGAACGAATGTGCGAACGCATATGTATGTACGAATGTGCGAACGCATATGTACGTAACGAATTGCCTTCAATGGGAACGTAACCTTTTCATCGAAAACCGCCAGATCCATTTTTCTGGTTTCGTTTTCAAAGTTTAAACTAATATTTATGTCGAGATAATCTGCCTGATTGTCAGGGGTTTTTAGTTTTGCTCAGGGGTAAACTGGCATCGTAAATACCTCTGCTGAAATCCTCGACTGAGATGCAACAAATGTCATCAATATACCACCTAGTGTTGTTTGTAAATCCAGGTGCGCAATTAGTAACGATACTCTATGACAATCAATGTCAGTTCTGAAAACTCATGGCTGGCATTTCCTCCCATTGGGATTCCAGTTTTTCGTCTCAAAATAAATATGCCAAACTAAAAGTGAGTCTCTTTCAGAGCAGTCAGAATTGGGGTTATGATTCCAGTTGCTCAATATGTCTTCCTATAGTTCTAAATAGCTACTCCGTTTACCGTTTTCGAATAGCAAACTGATGAGAAAGCACATGTTTGTGGTAGCTTTGTATAAAGCGTGGAGAAATCAGCGCTAACTATTTTGTCTCATGATTTAAGAAAATTAAAAAAATCTAATGACAATTGCGGTTTTCAGGGCAGTTCAAAGTGTTCGTTTTTGAACGGGAAACCCTGGACACGAGTACATAGTTGAATTACTGACTGATTGACTGTCTGACTGACTGACACGCTGAATGATTTATATTTTTTAGGTATTATAAAGGACGCTGTTACCTTGGAAGGTTTAATCGCTACAATCAATCAGCTGGCGAATATGATTGTATGGAGAGAGGTTCGTTCGTGAGGAAACTAATGATTTTTTTTCGATAGGAGTTTCGACAAGTTTCGATAAAAGTTTCGTTAGTGAGTTCACTGAATTAGATCGCGGCCAACATTATTGGAAAAACTACGAGTGCTTGAGTGAGTGAGTGATTCGAGAGAGTCCAATGAGTTGAGTGAGTTGAGTGAGTCGACCGAGTGGAATCAGTCAAGTTGAATGAGTCAAATGAGTCGAAGGAGTCGATTCAGTCAAATGAGTTGAAGCAGTCAAGTGAGTCGATTGAGTCGAGAATGTAATGTGAGTTAAATCAGTCGTGGGAGTCGAATTAGACAAGTGTGTCTAATGAGACAAGTGAGTCGATTGAGTCGAATGAGTCAACTGAGTCAAGTGAGTCGAATGAGTCGATTGAGTAAAGTGAGTCGAATGAAACAAGAGAGTCGAATGAGTAAAGTGAGTCAATTGAGTAAATAGTTTTTGATATGAGTTATATTGATGTTCGATAAGGATTATCGAACGAAAGTTTTATCGAAAACTAAAGAAACTCCTATCGAAACTTTCAAATTTTTGTTCGGTTCTCAAGGAAACTTGTCCGTTTCGAAAGTTAACGAACAAAATGTTTCAATGTTTGAGGAGTTTCGGTCGGTTTCCTACGACAGTTTCGTTTCCTTTAATAAACACTGAAGAATAACATTCAGTTGAAAACCTTTTTGACGTCAGTTATGTACAGTCGATAATGAATTACTGTTCCAAAAAGGTGGGTGAATTCTCGATGAACACAATGTCATAATTTTGTCGACGGAGAAATCGTCAGTCGTCGTGATCATCGTCACTCAACAAATAAAATAATCCAACATATTTCGAAAATAAACGGAATATGAGAATGGGACATGTGCAGTAAAACTTAACTTCGCGTGAATAAAAAAGTTAAGTGCACCGATTAATGCACCACCGACTGACGATTTATTCATCGACAAGCTAAAGCACGGTAAATCAGTAGAATGTTTATCGAAAATCACGCACCTTTTTGGAACAGTAATTCATTATCGACTACAAGCTTTACGAAAAGTACGTGAATAAGGCAGGCTTATTCATAAGAGTTAATGAATAAGTAAGCGAGTGATTTGAGAGTGTAGTGATATACATAAGTGAGTGAAGGATGAAGTTTCAGTTTTGTTTATAAAGTAATCCTTTCAGGATTCTCGAAAAAAACTACTAGTGCCAAGTTAGCCGAATACACAGGAGAAGTGCTGAACTACGTGATGAATAAGGTCCATGCCATCAGTTGGTGGTCGAAAGCGGTCGACGATGCTGGAAGTTTCACGTTAGTGGATGCCGGACAGACTGAGTGATAGAGTTGAAACGGCTGACCGTAATACAAGAATGAGAAAGAATAAGCATGAGAAGTCTGAATCAGAAAGCAATCCCAGTCTGATAAAATAAATTCCTTATTTTTAGATCCTTTTCTTGGTCCTCAGTGAAACGGACGGCAGCCGGTTGGACTTGGCCGAACGGTAGCTTGGTGACGGTGAGTGAGTTAGCGAGTGAGTGAGTTAGCGAATGAGTGAGTTAGCGAGTAAGTGAGTAAGCGAGTGAGTGAGTGAGTGAGTGAGTGAGTTAGCGAGTGAGTGAGTTAGCAAGTGAGTGAGTTTGCGAGTGAGTGAGTTAGCGAGTGAGTGAGTCAGCAAGTGAGTGGGTGAGTGAGTGAGTGAGTAAGTGAGTGAGTGAGTGAGTTAGTGAGTGAGGGAGTGAGTGAGTGAGTGAGTGAGTGAGTGAGTGAGTGAGTGAGTGGGTGAATGTGAGTGAGTGAGTGAGTGAGTGAGTGAGAGAGTGAGTGAGTAAGTGAGTGAGTGAGTGAGTGAGTGAGTGAGTGAGTGAGTGAGTGAGGGAGTGAGTGAGTGAGTGAGTGAGTGAGTGGGTGAATGTGAGTGAGTGAGTGAGTGAGTGAGTGAGTGAGTGAGTGAGTGAGTGAGTGAGTGAGTGAGTGAGTGAGTGAGTGAGTGAGTGAGTGAGTGAGTTAGCGAGTGAGTGAGTGAGTGAGTGTGAGTGAGTGATTTAGTGAGTGAGTGATTTAGTGAGTGAGTGAGTAAGTGAGTGAGTGAGTGCGTATGAGTGAGTGAGTGAGTGAGTGAGTGATTGAGTAAGTGAGTGAGTGAAGTTTGTTTTTAGGGCGTGAACTGGGAGTACACGGACCCATCTACTCCGATTGGAGCATGTGCAAAGGTGCGAATGCTTACTGGTAAGTGGAGAAGTGATGAAAGGGGGTGTGCATATTGCAAACGACTATGTATACGAAACAGACAGACAGCCACTAAACCCAAACAGACAACTACAAATACAATGCACACAGAGAGCCATACAGGAAGCAGACATCTTTTTGAAATACAGAGAGACACCCGTAAATCACAAACAGACAGACAGACATACAGACAGACAGACAGACAGACAGACAGACAGACAGACAGATAGACAGACAGACAGACAGACAGACAGACAGACAGACACAGAGACAGACAGACAGACAGACAGACATACAGACAGACAGACAGACAGACAGACAGACAGACAGACAGACAGACAGACAGACAAACTGACAGACAGACATACCGACTGACCGACAGACAGACATACAGACAGACAGACAGGCAAACAGACAGACAGACAGACAGACAGACAGGCAAACAGACAGACAGACAGACAGACAGACAGACAGACAGACAGACAGACAGACAGACAGACAGACAAACTGACAGACAGACATACCGACTGACCGACAGACAGACATACAGACAGACAGACAGGCAAACAGACAGACAGACAGACAGACAGGCAAACAGACAGATAGACAGACAGACAGACAGACAGATATACTGACATAACAAAAATTGAAGGCGGTTACCACGAGGCAGCGTGTACCGGTGAGGCATTGTCCAACTGTCAATACGATACCAACGAACTCGCATGCCCGCCACCCCAGACACCCATTCCATCGTGCGCGGTTATTCATTTATTTATTTAGTCATTTATTTATTTATTCATTTATTTATTTAGTAATTTATTTATTTAGTCATTTAGTTATTTAGTCATTTTTTATATAATCACTTTTTGGTCATTTGATAATTTTTTCATTTACTTTTTTTGGTCATTTAGTTTTTAGTCATTTATTTATTTAGTCATTTAGTTATTTAGTCATTTATTTATAATCATTTTTTGTCATTTGATAATTTTTCATTTACTTTTTTGGTCATTTGGTTATTTAGTCATTTATTTATTTAATGAAATATTTTTTCTACTTATTTAGTTAGTTGGACAATTGTTTTTTAGTCATTTATTTTTTTGACCATTCATTTTTTTGGTCATTTTGGCGCGTACAGTCTTCTGTGTCGTCTCGACCACTGGCGCACCAGCTAAACCTTCAAAAAGAGGGGAAATTCTTTGAAGAGGGGAATGAGCAGTTTTTAGACTATTTTACCTACACCTGGTTCACCCAGTTCACGATTTCACTTTGAAATAACTTTCGTGTACGTAGAGCAATTTTCCAAAAAAAAATGATACTGTAATCACGAAAACGTTGGCTATTATTTTGCTTTTACAATTTTTTTTATTCTTTCAGTTCAGCTCGCGGTCGTGTTACAATCGACTGAAAAAAAAACAAAAAAATTTGATTGAGTTTTCAATAGAATTTCATTCGGAAACATTCTTAAATTTAATTATTTGGTGATTATACAACGAGTAAAGTCACAAATTACACGACGTTTATTTATAAAGCAATTTCTTTGAAATCTCAACTCACGCATAATTTCACTCACTGACTCACTGACTCACTCATTGCTCACCAGACCTCAACTACAGTAATTGCTCACAGATGAAGCAGTACGCCCTACCAAAGGACCTGCGTCGTAAAGAAACCATCATGTGTGTCGTGCACGAAGCCTACGGTCAATCTGAAACTGGTCAGTCAACTTTTATTATTCAAAGACTTAATCTGATTCACGAAACCGATAAAGTTTCTGTTCCTGCTATTTTTGATGACCATACATGAACAAGTGAGTTAATTGGTGGTTCAGTGAAGACGGTTTTTGCAAAATAAACGTTTGTCAATAATTACAAGACAGACAGACAGACAGACAGTCAGAGAAACAGACAGACATGCAGACAGACAGACATACAGACAGACAGACAGACAGACAGACAGACAAGCAGAGAGACAGACAGACATACATACATACAGACAGAGAGACAGTCAGACAGACAGACAGACAGACAGCCAGACAGACAGACAGACAGACATACAGACAGACAAACAGACAGGCAGACAGATAGATATACAGACAGGCAGACAGACAGACAGACAGACAGTCAGACAGTCAGACATGAAAGTTTCAGACTGCACCATCCTGTGTGCCCGTCATCCTTTGTGCGAAGCTTTCACATTATTTGACGATGGACAATGCCGACTTCACCACTCAGAAAATGCGATTGTGTTCGCCACATCCAATCCCAATGCAAATGTTTTCGTTCGTATTAAATGAGTGAGTGATAAGTAATAGAGAGAAGGGAGAGTGAGTGGGTGAGTGAGTGGGTGAGTGAGTGAGTGAATGAGTGAGTGAATAAGAGAGAGAGAGAGAGAGAAATACAAGAGAGAGAGAGAGTGAGAGAGTGAAGAAATGAGTGAGTGAGTGAGTAAGAGTGAATCAGTGATTGAGTAAGTGTAACAGTGAATCAATGAAGGAATGAGCGAGTTAAAGAGTGAGTAAATGAGTGAGTGAGTAAATACATACATACAGTATATGTATGTGAGTGATCTAAGGAGTTAGTTAGTGGGATAGTGATTGAGTGATTAAGTGAGCGAGTGAGTCAGTAAGTGAGCGAGTAGGAGAGTAAGATAAAGAGGGAGTGAGAAAGTTAGTGAGTCAGGAGATGGAGTGCGTTAGTGAGTGGAATATTGATATGTAAAGTAACGAGTTATAAAGTGAGTGAAAGTGTGTGAGTAATAGCGAAAGTCATACACGTATCATATTTAATTTAATTGTATCGATGTACAGGTATTTGATCTTTCATAAACATTGTTTGTGGTTATGTTACACAATTACAGTACAATTGAAACGAATTGTATGTTTTAATATTCACTGCATACTATTTCATTTCATTTCGTGTTTCCAATGTTGAACTGCACATAGCCTATGAAATCCCCTAATTCACAATCGAATGGATCCATTCATAATATATCCTTTTACTAAAATGCGATTTTTTCTATATAAGGTTTCCTCAGAACGTACATATCATTCATAAAAGCTTATATTTATATACATAGTTTCCGCGGCGTATTGAACTTGTATTCCATGAAAATGTAATTTTAACTCGTTTTGAGTTAAGTTTCAAGTATGGTGATAACATTGGTCATCTTTTTTATTTATTTATATTTCATGTTATTTTGGGTATGTGATTGTTTCGAAAATCACCCGTTTTTGTGCACTCATTTTTCATTTACCTACGTACTGTTGGTTAAAACAGAGGTCGGGTTTTGAGAGATTCTAGAACTGATCCCAATCAAAAAGGTGTCATGTGAAAAGGTTGTTTTACAGATTGGTATTCATTTTATAAACCATGGCTATGGTAAACTTGGGTTGACATCATTGTAATGGTTACATAGAATAAACAATGTCAGCCATGTAGAGATGACATTCAGTCATTTCACAAACACGAGTACAGTACTGGATTCTCTAAGAAATCGGTAAGTGATGTCAACTTAAAAAATGGGCCGTATCACATCTGCACACAACTTTTTCATGACATACAAACATATGTAGCTAACGCATATCATATCTACGTATACGACATTCCCATTACATTATCAACATACAGCATATATTATCAACATATATATCATGTCATATTATATTATCAACATACTGTATATACTACACTACGTATCCATATTCACTGATCGCACAATAAAATATTCACCCTAACCCGGACACAACTGATTGGACACCACCACTAGCGGACGAGCTGAACCTCCAAAGGGAGAGGAATTTTACCAAATAAGGGGGAATTGGCAGAAATTAGGTCATTTTATCTCTACCTTAGGGAACAAAGTCTACTTTTTGATAACGCCAAAGAGGGGGAATTCACTTTCACACCCCTTCTCGTCCGTTAGTGGTTTCCATAACTAACCGCATTTCCGCTAACTGTACACATTCTCCATGATTATCTCCGAGTTTTTTTTACAATTGGCGAAAATTTGATTCACTTCAGTTACTCACTCATTAAATAAAGCAAGAAGCTAGACATTTGTAAACACTAATTGTTTTATTATTATAAAAGAAAGAAGAAATTGACATGAATAAGATCAGTAAGCAATTAACAAAAACAAAATTCAAGAAACACTTGAGCAATGAAATGATGATCACACAATGGATGACATTACTAACAGACGAGCCAATTCTTCAAAGAGGGAGGGGGAATCAACAATATAAGAGTCAATTTACTTACACATCAAGGAATTAAATGCTTCTGTGAAACTGCCAAAGAAGGGGGATTTCTATCTCCCCTCCCATTCTCGTCGGCTAGTGGATGATGTGAAAAATGTCGGCTGCGACTGAACATTGACCCAGTATTATGATATTCACAAAGACATTATCCAGTCATCAAGTCCGACAAGATTTGCCACTTTTGATCAAACATGAGCGAAAAAATGTATTTCATGAAACGCAATGTTACATCGAGATGTGTGTGTAAGTGAGTATGTGTGTGGCTTAATCCTGTCTCGCATGATGATTATACACTGGCGGACGAGTCAAAACTCTAAAGGGAGGGGAATATCTCCAAAGAGAGGGGAATTGGCAGTTTTCAGGCAATTCTACCAACACCTTAAGGAACAAATTCCACTTTGATAAACCGTCATAAAGGGGGAATTCCACTTTTTCGTTCTTCCCTCGTCCGCTAGTGATATCTCATGATATTTTTATAGTATATCATGATGATGATAATGATCACACAATAGTATTGAGCTGCAAATAACAGAATCAATCAATGGAGCATGGCGCATCTAGAATATGAATATCATTCTACCATCACAACAAAAAACACAATAGCAAATAAATTGGTTTGCATGTGGAAAAACTCACACGCTGGCAGATATTATACAGTTTATCACGAAAATCTGTCTTCACCGGACAGAATACAAAGTATGTGGTCCACCGACTAATGATGGTAGCTGACACAAATGCAAAGGTCTAGTGCAATAATTTTGGTCCTGCATTCGCATCAAATCCGAGCGGGCGTTCAAAATGAATATAAGTAAAAGTAAAAAACTAATCTGGTTAATTCGACCACTGAAAGAATTTTAAAATATATTGGAATTATGGTTATTATTTTTCAAGTTTTCATTCCCAACCTTTATGAAACGGTTCTCCTATTTTTCTGTGATCAAAAATGTCCCTTTCTGTAACAACAAACTGAACTTCAGTCCATTGGTCTCCAACAACGAACCCTAGTCATAGGCTGATAGAAAACCTTACTTTTTTCTCGCTGACGTGCTTGTATAATCAAACAATCTTCGGAAAATCAAAACATCACAAACTCAAAAACGATTTCTTCAACGAATTCGACGTAGAGTTTGAAGAAACCGAATACCCGAATGAACCAAGTAGGTTTTTTACAACATGAAGCGAAAAAGACACGTAATAAAAAAAACAAAAACAAATTCTACTCAATCACCTGGCGGACGAGCTAAATTCCCAAAGGGAGGGGAATTTCGACAAAGAGGGGGAATCGGCAGTTTTCAGGCCATTTTACTTACACCTTAGAGAACAATTTCTACTTTAGGAAACAGCCAAAGAGGGGGAATTCCACTCTTCCCTCCCCTTCTCGTCCGCTAGTGGAGTTACTCAATATGGGACTCATCCATTCATTCTTCGTCGTATTCGACCAGCTCAAGAACCATACCGATGCGTTGACCAAGTTCCTGAATAAGTTGATGAATGAGTGAGTGAATTAATGATCATCATTGACCCAGTCAGTGAGATAGATGAATAAGACTCTCATTATGAGTGTGTGAACGAGTGAATCTGCGAGTAAGTGAGTGAATTAGTGACTGGTAAAACGTAATGAGTGCGAGTGAGTGCAAAGATGTGAATGATCGAATTAAACAGTGATTGAATGGTCGTGGAGGGAGGGTATAATGTAAAACAATTACAGGGGAAAGGTGACTATGTCTGGATGTAATGCCGCAGGACGACAGCTGTTACTGGTTGTCGTTAAACAATGAATTACAACGGTGGATGGAATCGACGTGTGCCTCAGAACTGGTGCAAATAATAAAGGGCGTCACAATTTATAACCTTTGGTTGTACCAAGTACCTTGTTAATGTTGGAGTGATTGAATGAAATAGGTAATGGAATACATCGCAAGTCAGCATGGAATTCAATATCCAAAGAGTGGAGTCAATACAATAATCAGTGATTGCACAACTGAGGGAGCAATTGAGCAAATTAAGAGGACTGAGTGAGCAAATGAGCGAGCGATTAAGGTGAGTGAGTTGAGTGAGGTGAGTGAACGTGTAATGAGCGGAGTCAGTGATGAGTGAGGTAAGTGGTGGTAGTGGTTTTCCTGCCGACACCAACCTTGGAATGAACAGACATGTTGATCGTTTGCACTTCACTTTCACTCATCCAACGCAGCAAATCCTCCTCAATGAACAAAGTCGGGGGCTCATTGCAAGTCGTCTGAAACCGTGCAATAACACCGTAAACACAATCACAATAACTGCTACAACGACATCAGAAACCACGAAAAATAGCAAGTCTGCACTGCAAGACAATAGATAGAAATGGTGACAGAAATCTACAGCAACGTTTTGTTGTGCCCGTGCCGAAAGAATACCAAAAAACGGCAACCTTTTGCTGAGTGCATCTGAAGCCGACGACGGCGGGTCGAGTCTGCTTCTTCATCTCCGTAAAATGTTTGCCCACCAGATCCTGGTAATCGATCTCGAGCTCGCTATCCGAGTTGTTCTTGGCTTCGGCCAGCCGTTTGAACGCCTTCGTCGACATATCGCCTGCAAAATTACAGCCTCTTCACGACCTTCTCCAATCACTAGCGGACGAAGGAAGAACGGAAAAGTGAATTCCCCCCTCTTTGGCAGTTCCAAAAGGTAGAAATTGTTCCTCAAGGTATAGGTGAAAAAGTGTATTTTCTGCAAATTCCCCTCTCTTTGGAGAGATTCCCCTCCCTTTGGAGGTTTGGCTTGTCTGCCAGTGTCTCCAATGATTAGCCAACTGGAAAGGGAAATCTACTGGTTATTTATACTGGATTATAAACCAAATAATAGTCAAAGGAATGATACGAATGCGTTACGTCTGAACCACTGGCGGACGAGCTAATCTTTCAAAGAGAGGAGAATTTCGCCAAAGAGGGGGGAATATGCAATTCTCAGGTCAATTTACCTTAATCTTAGAGAACAAATTATGCTTTTGAGAACGCCAAAAGAGAGGGAATTCCACTTTCCCATCCGGTCTCGTCCGATAGTGGACTGAATCGAACAGCATTTCGAGATTTTGAGAGAAATCAATCCATCAAAAGCACAAAAACTATGGAGTTTCAGACAATGATAAAAACAACGAACAAGCGGTTTTGCCAGTTTCCATGGATCTGAGTTTCTTGCGCATCTTGTTGCGACTCATGCCAGGCTGGGCGTACGGCCGATTGAAGTACGGGCGGTAGGTGGCCTGCAACAAATATTACACACTCCCACTGGCGGACGAGAAGGGGAGGGAAAAGTGAAATTCCCCCTCTTTCACGATTTCTATTAGTAGAGTTTGTTCCTTAATTAATGTGTAGGTAAAATGGCCTAATTTCTGCTAATTCCCCCCTTTTGGTAAGCTTCCCCTCCCTTTGGAGGATTAGCTCGTCCTTCAGTGACTCCGCAAAGCAAACCATGATAACACCAAACGGAACAAAATTAAACAAAAGAACAACAGTAACAGTAGTAATTCTACAACACATAAAGTGACCCAAATCTAATTCAAACATAACAAATCGCTGTTGCATAATGTTCACAAATATTTTTTAGATTGTACCTTAGATGATAAGTGAACCACGAGTTGGTTAAATGTTTATTTATAGTTGTCCGTGCAAATTATATCCCAAAACATGCCGCAATTTTCTCCCGTTAGTTATACATTTCCAATGCCATTATTTATTTACTTGACCAGACTCCACATTGCTGACCTCAGGAAAAAACCGGATCCGGGCCATCTCATCTCTAGTGGAACATAGTGTGATAAAAAACATGAATAGATTACACCACTTGAGAAAATAAAAAAAATAGATTTTAATGTTATCTTGCTTACTTATTGAAAAAATAGTTTCAAAAACAAATAAAATCGAAACTTCCTAAGGTGTTTTGACTAACAAATGCTGTTATAAAGATGGATGACTGGGCGTCAGCTCGCAAATCACTGTACTCGGTGACCATCTTGATGTAGCTACCAGCCGCCGCCATCGCATCCTTGGCCGCGTAGGTGATCTAAATATTGTTTATCATAATATTTTTTTATAATCATTTAATGCATTTTGGAGAAATTTTTATCACCGTAATTGTTCATATTTCGTTGATATGAGAGTATATTTTTTTGTATACAATATCGTAAATGCGCTTGGTAGGCAGACGATTCTGTTTCGATTGTCATTCATGCATAAAAAAACAATCATCATCGATTAACTTTTGTTAATTACCTCAAGTTTTAACGAATACTCATATAAAACACATTATCAGGCTTCAGGCACATGTGAAATTAAATTTTCGTCGTCCGTTCAAGCTGATGTAAAACTTGCAAAAATCACTATTTTCTCTAAAACGACAACCAAAATCCAAGTTAACGATAACCAGTTCCAATTGGAACGGAACGCACGAAATCAGAACAGGACGGGACATGTTTTTGACGACACTAGCGTATGAGGAGGGGTGGGAAAAGTAGAATTCCCAAATCTTTGGCGGTTTCAAGTAGTGGAATTTGTTACCTATGTTCTGCCGATTTGACGAAATTCCCCTTCCTTTAGAGGTTTAGCTTGTCCGTCCATTGACCATTTTACCACCTACACTTTCGGGAACAAATTTCACTTTTTGAAAACGTCAAAGAGGGGGGAATTCGACTTTTCCCACCCTCATCATCCGCTAGTAAAGGGCATACTTTTTGATGACCTAATTAACCTGTCGGTGAGAGAGCGTAGGAGCCGCCCAGTTGCTGCACGCGATGTACTTGTTGTGACGAACCGCTGAAATAGTATTACAAACTCTGATCAAACAGTTATTTTTTTACAAACTCTGATCCAACTGTTTTTTATACAAACGTTGATCCAACTGTTTTTTTTTCTGTACAAATCCAGTCACTAACAATCATCGATGTCCTGACCCAGAAACGCGCCGATCGACTTGAGATTGAACTTGGCCATGCTGTACTCGGCACTGAAGCGCTCGCACGCGTTGCAGATCTGACAAAAATTGTTTTGAATTAACCAAAAAAGTGAGATTTTGTTTATGAATATGAAAGTAGTCATATCAGTGCGCACCTTTCAAAATGTATGAAACAAATTTTCAAACTATTATTTGGAGAGAAAGTGAGATAAATTCAACTTGAAAACAGTTGCAGGAATGGTATGCAGAGGTAGAAATAATAGATAACTGAAACAACAACAACAACAATAACATATAACTATAGCAACAACATATAACAACAACAATAACCTATAACTTTAACAACAACAATAGCATATAACAACAACAATAACATATAACTATAACAACAACAATAGCATATAACAACAACAATAACATATAACTATAACAACAACAATAACATATAACTATAACAACAACAATAGCATATAACAACAACAATAACATATAACTATAACAACCACCTCCACCAACATGTCGCAGATCGCAACAGTATTTGACGCGCAGCTGCCAGTGAGCGCGCAAACGCAGAATATCCTCCGTTATCTCAACACCGACCTGCAAAAAAGATTTCCAGTCAAGCCCGAAACGAGCCCATTTAATGTTTCAACATATTAAAACATTAACTAGTCTGCTACACTAGTTCATAATGCAACTACATTCATAAGGTTTCTATAAACTGGTCATCTGTTCTAGTCCTAATGCAGCAACACGCGTTTAACCCAAGACGGGGTGGGTTCCCGAACAACAGGCGAATCCCACACCGAACATTCGCAAACCGTCGCAACTTCAATAATGAATCACAGCAACCGACCACTCAGTCAAGTACCATTCGCTACGAACCGACCGCTGGCGAACCCAACTATGGTCAGGTACGCGAAGAAATGATCCGTCGAACACCGTGCAAGGTTAATTAATTATAAAGTATAGTAATGTGGTAACTGTTATCAATCAATTGCATAAAAAACCTGCCAATTATATTCTACATTTGATAACCTATCCAAGTACAGATATTGATTGCCCTGTCTTACACATATACTACACGTTTGGTCAACGAAATTCCTTCTTGGTTCAAATTTATCTTATAGATTCACCCTGAAAAATTTCGCTTGAAATGTTTTCGGGAATGGCTATAAACATCGTATCGGCTGTCCAGCTTGGTTGGAGCGCTAGACTTTGAACCGCCAGTTCCAGAGTTCGACTCTCAGCCGCTGGGTTTGGGCGGTGGCGGTCAGCGTACGGCTAAGACACACTCGATATAGCCCGGTACGCACACATACGATTACCACTGATAATCGTACTCAAAGTTTGGAGCCAACTCCGAGGCTGGAGTGGCGAACCGTCTCCTGGTGAGAGCAGGAAAAAATCTAACAAACCATTCCCTCACGTTCACTTATGTTGTGAAATGAGGGCGTAACAAACAAACAAACAAACATCGTCTACAACTTATTGGTTAAAGAAACTCAAACAGAAACATTGCAATTACAAAACCACAAAAATACTGATCGCAAAAAGAAATTAAAAACCATAAACAACCACTGGCGGACGAGATAATCTTCTAAGGGTGAATCCCAAAATACCTAAAAGCTAAAATACCTAACTGGACAAAACACCTAAAAACACGCCCAAAATACAACACGACCAAAATCCAACTGTTGGATTTTGGTAGTGCATTTTTTATACTTGTTGGATTATGTCCACCCAAATTACATAATCCAAAGTACATAAACAACAAATGTTACCCCTCCCCTGTTTCCCCACCCTTACAGTATTCATGTAACAGTTACTTGCAATGTGGAATAATATTGCATATTAACCGTATGGTAAACGTAGTGTAGCGGTTGCTGTTAAAAACAGTAGCGGTCGAGAACATGATGAATAGTGGATCTGGTACTAAAAGTGGAGAGTGATTTGCAGTAATTTTATGTCTTTTTTAGGTAACTGCATATTTTTGATTCATTGTTTGATTGAATTTACTCGATTATTCATCCGCCTATGTTAACGTTGGTTTATGGATTATTCGCGTTCGGGTAGCAACAACAATCATATGTACGTATACAGGGTGTCCCATCCTTAACCGCCGATGTTGACGGCTTGGCGTTTTAGTTGTACTGAGTCATTATAATTGAAATTTCGTTTTCAAATAATTAAGTCTTTGGCAATTTGTTTGACGCCTACCAGAAGGTAATTGGACGTTTGTAGCTAATTTTACACGCAATTGAAAAAATGTCCCTATTCGGGCTTGTTTTCTTCCTTGTGTGTTAAATTTTTTTGTCAAAAAAGTTAATAAAAAATTCACTAAAAGCATCACAGAAAATATAACAACACATAATGGAACAGTAAAACGGAAACTGACCCGTTCAACTTTTGACTTGGGTACATCCAAGATCATATGTAACATCGTTCCCCGTAACAAGGCACGGCTTCATAACCTGTGCCCATGCCATTTGCACCCTTCTCTTAAATGATAAAAAGGCGTGACTGGTCCGTATTCTCAGAGCTTCCCAGTTATACGTGATCTCTCAAACGACCTTAGAGCCAGGAGTGCAGAGAGATCAGGTCTGGTGACCTGGCAGGTCACATAAGTTGTCCTTCTCTGCCGATAAAGGAACCGGGTAAGGTCTCATTGGGCCAATCTCGGGTGATACTCGATAGCCAATCTCGCCTCATTTACTATTGTTACTATTGCTCTGCTTTACTTGTTGTTTGCTTATAATTTCCATTGATATTTTTTGATTATTATAGTTTTTATTACAAAACATTTTCTTTCACATTTCATCATTCATGATTATTACAGCAGTGAAGGCGGATCAATGAAAATGTCCATTACATCTCGGTTAATAACACATAAAAGAACAGTGACTGACTGCAATATGACATAACCATATCAAAGAGGGAGGGGGTACTCTGAGGAGGGGTATTACATTTGTTGTTGGATTATGGACGTAAAAAATCCAAATTTTTAGGTATTTTGGACTTTTTATGTATTATGGGCGTCCCGTTTTGGATTTTGGGCATGTGTTGGATTTTGTCCAGTTAGGTATTTTGGCTTTTAGGTATTTTGGTAGGGACCCATCTTCTAAAGGAAAGGGAATTCCGTCAAATAGGGGGAATAGTAACTTTTCCAGCCATTTTACCTACACTACACCTTAGGGAACAAAGTCCACTTTTTGAGAACGCCAGAGAGGGGGGAAATCCAACAGTGTAACCAACGAAAACAATGTCGCGTCGTTCGAGCAGCTGTTTGAGGCAGACGGGCATGTACGGCAAGTAGCAGAGGCGGATGAGCACGGCCATCGTGGGAGTGCCCAACTGCAGTAGCGGATCGCGACCTGCAAAACGGATCGGATACAGTTGAAAAAATTTTCAAAACAAAACTGGACCGTACTGCTCGTGAAATCAGAAAACTATCTAAGATTCAATCATAACATAACTCGTTGGATTTTTATGCAGGAGAAACATTAGTTTATCATGATCATCTGTTTCATTCAATGGAATCAATCATTTTCGCTTTCCCTTCCGAGTGGAATTCTGAGCAAAAAGGGGATTTCATATTTTACTAGAATCTGGAAAGCGTCTTTAATGTCTTCTTTTCGTATAAACTGTGTTCCAAAAGTGGCAGTGTTTACCACCATAAAGTGGAATTTGTTCACTGATGTGAAGGTTGAATGGCCTGAAAACTGCCCATTCCCCCCTCTCTGCCGAAATTCCCCCTCACTATGGGAGTTTAGCTCGACCGCCATTGAATGGGAGCCAAACATGTCTGACCCGAGTGGAATAATAAATATAACCTTTGCGTATATTCTTCCGGCGCAAATCTTCGGCTTGATCGGTATGGCCCGAGTCTCCACCCATATCCCTCATTTCGGCTATGTTTGGAGGCAGGTACTCCACGTCGAGACCCAACACCGGTGCGTCACCCATTGACGTTAGTAGACGCTGGAATATTGAAAAGAAATTTCAAGATGAAGTATATCGATGAGATAACGGAAGATATCGAAGCCGCAAAGCAGCCTAACGAGTAATGAACGAAATGGAGTCATATATCGAGTTTGAAATAGTTGAAGGTAAAAACACAAATTACGTTGGGAGTACATACCCTTACCTATCTTAGTTTATAAGCTGACGACGCTAAGTGAAAATCAACAAAACATAATATACACGGCCAGGGGTGGGCCGGGGTTTTTGGCGTTTTGCAGGAGGTGGGGGGGGGGATAGAATTTTGAAATCTCAGATTACCCACCCCACCCCGAAAAGTGTGTAAGGTCGGGTAGAGTAGACCGAGGGGGTAGAAAAAATTTTTTTCTCAAAAAAGCCTTGTTTTTGTAAAAAAAAATCGTCTATTTTTAGGTATAAACATCTCATGAACCGGTTTTTCAGGTTTTAACCAAGAAAATTGACCCAGAAAACGTGTTTGTTCAAAAAAAAATCTCACAGCCAAAACCTTTTGGAAAATAAGCCTCAAAATCGAGGTTTTGAGCCCGATTTTCTCAAAAATTTCGAGTCGGGGGGAGAGGGTAGGCAACCAAAATTTTTGTCTAGGGGAGGAGGTAGGCTACCTGCCGACCCTGAAAAGCGGGGGGAGGGGGGGGGGGTAACCCCCCCCAGCGGCCCGCCCCTGTACACGGCCATTAGGCGCTATTCATACTTCTTTCGCGAGAACGAGACTCGCGCGTGAATCGCAGAAAATCGCAAAATCGCAAACCCAGATTGGGAAATGATTTTTCTCACTCGAAAACGAATGGAATTGAGCTAAAAATACCATTTTCTTGTTCAGTTCAACTTTCTCTATCGATTAGAATAAAAAAAATTGAAAAAGATAAAGTTTTGACTTTTTGCGATTTCCTGCAATTTTCTGCGATACACGCGCGAGAATCGCAGAATCGCAAAATAAGTATGAATAGCGCCTAATGAGACACGTTATTAACTAATTATAGCTCGGTTAGGGTTTCTTGTTATCAAAAAAGAATTTTGTGGACATGTTACACACGTATGCCGTGGATTAGGTGGATGTTATGTGAAAAAGAAGGTTATAGCTAACCTCGAGAGCCACCTCACATTGTTCAATCGAGTTGACCACGTATGCGATGGAATATCTAAAAAACGTGAATGCGATTTATGGAGAAAGGCACTAAGCTTGTTCTCTTTCTATCAACAACCTTAAATTTCCTGAAACAAGCGGGCCATTTCCTCAAATCAGAGGTGAAAAGGGCCACAGGGACCCGGTATTGTGGCTAAACCCTCGTATGAACGTTAAAAACTTACCAATAAAAATATATAAAATAACGGTTGGATTGCACTGTTGGGATCCGAACTCCTGTTTGAACGACCCCAATTGGAATGACCCTTTTGAACCGAGAGCGTTAGGCCCGCGTTATTTGAACGACCCCAATTGGAATGACCCTTTTGAACCGAGAGCGTTAGGCCCGCGTTATTTGAACGACCCCAATTGGAATGACCCTTTTGAACCGAGAGCGTTAGGCCCGCGTTATTTGAACGACCCCAATTGGAATGACCCTTTTGAACCGAGAGCGTTAGGCCCGCGTTATTTGAACGACCCCAATTGGAATGACCCTTTTGAACCGAGAGCGTTAGGCCCGCGTTATTTGAACGACCCATAAATAAACGTGCAAATAGGATTCCGCTTGAATACGATTTTGGATCACTGGCGGACAAGCTAATCCTCTTAAAAAGTGAGAAGAATTTGTTCAAAAAGTGAGAGGGGGAATCGGCAGTTTATAGGCCATTTCAGCTATAATTAAAGGCAGGGGTGGGCCGGGTTTTTCGGCGTTTTTGGGGAAGTGGGGTAGAATCTGCAAATCTCAGATTACCATGGTCAAATAAGGGTATAGACCCCTCGTTGTCGCTGTCGGGGCAAATAGGGGTCTGGTCAAATATGGGTCACTCAAATAGGAGTCGGTCAAATAGGGGTTCGGACCCTAAGAGTGCAATCAAGCCAAAACCGGATTTTGAGGCTGATTTTCTCGAAAATTTCCAATATTAATATAAAGTATCTGTATCTGTATCTAAAAAAATTTTAGATACCATTTTTTTGTATCCAAAAATATATTTTGGTATCCAAAAATTTGTATCTGTTTAATAAAAAGTATCCAAAAAAGCTTCGCCGAAAATCGGTAACGTGTATAGGATAGTCATTTTTTTCGGTGAACGAATTAATAAAAAGTATCTGTATCTGAAATTTTAGCATATTTTCAGATACTTTATATTAATTAAACAAAATGTTTCAATTTTGTCGAAGTATCCAAAAAATTAATTTGTATGGGGGAATTAATAAAATGTATCTGTATCTAAACATAGTTTAAATTATGTGCAGGTGTTACGACAATTACGGTAAGGGATTTTAATTTAAAAAACGTTACGGTAAATTACGGAAAATTACGTCGGTAAATCTATGTTCCGGAATGTCAAAAATAATGTAGGAATGATTATTGATTTGATTGTTGGTTAATTTCGTATTATACCAGCGGAGCGGAACTGTTAAAAGCGCATCGTTCATTTGCGAAACTATATTAGCGGAACTGTTCGCATCGGAACCGTTAAGTGGGGATCCATACCCAGCGGAATTGTTATAAGCGGATCCGTAAAAATCGAATTTTTATAGACCGGATCGTTTTTTAGCGGAACTGTACCCAGCGGATTTTTTCATTTCCGGATATTTCAAAGTATAAAATCGGAAGTATAAAAATCGGAAGTGTTAAAATCGGAAACGTCAAAAGCGGAACTTTAAAAAGCGGAACCGTCAAAAGCGGAACTGTTATAAAAGCGCCCTTCATGAGTGGAAAACCACGCTGGACACCTCCGCTTCGCGGTGCTAACGGTCCAAGGCGGGGGCATAAAACTTAGGTTTCAGTGTAGGCTTAGGCTTAGGCTTAGCCTTTGGAGAAGGGCTCGGGCGCTACGCGCCCAAGCCCTTCCCAAACCCTAAGCCTAATCCTAAGCCTAAACTTAAAACTAACTCTTAGCCTCATACTCGGCGATCTCGCTTAGAACGAACAGTCTGTGCTAATGACTAAGCCGAAGCCGAATAAACAAGGAAATAGGCCCTCCAAATGTTAATAGCAAAAAATATTAACTTCACCGAGTTCCGCAAAACCAATTTCCGGAATTTAAGGTTCCGCTGTCGTAAGTTCCGCTGAAAACAAATCCGCAAAGAACGGTTCCGGAAACAAAATATCCGCAAATAAACTTCCGCTGGCAAGACTTCCGCTTTTAATAAATCCGATTTTAACAGTTCCGATGAAAAAAAATCCGATCCATACAGTTCCGCTAACAAACAATCCGCACATAACAGTTCCGGAGAAAAGACTTCCGCTAATAAACTTCCGCAAACGAACGATCCCTATTATACAGTCCGTCAGTCACGTGACTTCACGTGACTCAATAATGTATCCAAAAAATTTTGTATACCTTATATAGAAAAAACTGTATCCAATTATTTATGGATACTTTATATAGCTATATGTATCTAATAACACAATAACACTTTCTGGATACACCGTTTTGGATACAAGTTTTAAAGTTTTTGGATACGGATACCGATACATTATATTAATTCTGGCTGGTTTTTGGATACATTTTTTTTGGATACGGATACATTATATGAATACTGAAAATTTCGAGTCGGGGTGGAGGGCAAGGGGGTGGGGCCTGAATTTTTTTCTCGGGGTGAGTTGGTGAGTGGTTAGAAACCCCTACCCCCTCCCCCCCTCAACCCAGCGGCCCACCCCTGACTAAGGTAACAAACTGCCCTTATCGAAAAACGCTGAAAAAGGGGAATTCCACTTTTTCCACCCCTTCTCGTCTTTGGTTTTCTTTCGTGACTTCTTTTAGCGAACATGCACTAGCGGATGAAAATGGGTGGGAAAAGTGAAATTCCCCCCTCTTTGGCAGTTCAAAAAAGTAGAGTTTGTTCCCTCAGGTGCAGGTAAAATGACCTCTTCTTTGCCAATTTCCCCCTCTTTGAACAAAATTCCCTCCCTTTGGAGGTTCGGCTCGTCCGCCAGTGAGCCAGTTGTTCGGATCCCAAACGTGCAATCCTGCCAAAATAATTAACCTGCCGACTTTATACATGGATGGATTAGAGGCGGATGAAGCGGCAGCTGCCGAAGTCGAGCTGATCTCGTTATTGGCGGGCACCGACATGGCTCACAACCGATAACTGAAAAAAAACAAGCTGTTGATCAGAGGACCGTTTTTGCTAATTTGCAGGGATACTAAACAACCGTTTAAGCGCTATTCATACTTATTTGCGATTTATCGCACGATAAACGCGCAAGTTTATTTGAATGTGAATGAGTGCGCGAGGCAAATTTCCCGACCACGCAGATTTTTTTACCGCAAATTTTAAAATTAGAATCTTCATCCGTACTTAGAATTGAGAATAACCTATATTTACACTTCGCCGTATAAAAATATAATTTATTCAGGTTCACGTTCAGGGTTTATTGTTGTTAACCAAAATGTTTTTGGCGCGCTAAAAATTTTTTCGAAAAATTTAACATTTGACGGTTTGCTGGCCAAGTGGTTAATGTGCTAGACTCTGAAACCACCCGACCCACGGGTTCGAATCCCGGGGTCATCACCAAAAAGCATTATGTCAGTCATACAGAAGTGCGACCTATATACTGGATGATGGTCGTTAAAGAATCTGCCTTGATCTGAGTGAGACAACCAACCAACTGTAATGACTGGCCTTTTCTCGAGTGCCCAGTCTCAGTCTATAGTCTTACAGAGTCCCTGATAATACTAGATTGACTCTAATATTGTTCCGAATCAGTATCTGTGAAACATCAACTGTTTATCTATTTACTGTGGTCCGTGTGTAAAATAGATATTTTCAAACTGTCTCCCAGACCAGTTTGTGCCTCGTACGACAAAGGTCGGCGCGGCTATTTGTGCAGACGACAAAGGTCGGCGCACTTAGGGTCGAACGACAAAGGTCGGCGCCCCTTTACACGTCTGAGATCAACTCAAGGTCTATACCAAAAGTATCACTCTAGCTTTGGATGGAGTCGGGAATCTCCGACCGTCTATCAAAGTCCCACTTTGATTCAAGACCCAGCTGATTATATTCAGCTTACCTCCAAGCATGCGACGCTTACCTAATGCGATGCTATAGTTTCAGAATATAGAGATTCTAGAACGATAACAAAGATCCTAGTTCTACAACTTACTTAAGATGAGTTAATATTTACGTGTTTATTTGAGAAAGAGAATATATTATTAATTGAGACAATGAGATAGTTAATTGAAAAAGAGATTTAATTATTATTTGTTGATATTTGAGAGAATGAGATATTTAACTGAACGAATATTAATTACGCGCTTGAATGACAAGTTCCACGGGAACCTTCACTCTATACAACACCAGAGTCCTCGACTCACAAACAACCAAACGTTCCGACAACCTTTCCTCAATTCAGCAACTTCAATTCAGCATAATGATAAGTGATATAGTTATGACAAAATGGACGGGTATATATAGCAAAATAGTATCGACAGATTAGAACAGCTTAGACATAGAAAACGTGAAAACAAGAGTAAACAATAGAATGACGTGACCTAGTAGAACGGCTTATCTGCTAAGAGCGACAGCCACAACAATTCAGCAAGTGAGAACTGACCAGGTGTGCACGTGATATTGAGCGGTGCACGTGTCATCTGGGCTAGCTAGATTGTTTGAATATTTCAAAAAAAGTATAAAAGTATTTTGAATATTTGAATATTTCTTAAGGAAATAGACATCTGAAAATACCGCTGTCATTACACAACAAAGAAAAACATTTGTAAATTCCACATACGAAAACTGCGCTAAATTTCAATAACTTTTTAACTCACTCAATCACTAGTCACTCACACACTCACTCACTCACTCACTCACTCACTCACTCACTCACTCACTCACTCACTCACTCACTCACTCACTCACTCACTCACTCACTCACTCACTCACTCACTCACTCACTCACTCACTCACTCACTCACTCACTCACTCACTCACTCACTCACTCACTCACTCACTCACTCACTCACTCACTCACTCACTCACTCACTCACTCACTCACTCACTCACTCACTCACTCACTCACTCACTCACTCACTCACTCACTCACTCACTCACTCACTCACTCACTCACTCACTCACTCACTCACTCACTCAATCACTCACTCACTCACTCACTCACTCACTCAATCACTAGTCACTCACTCACCCACTCACTCACTCACTCACTCACTCACTCACTCACTCACTCACTCACTCACTCACTCACTCACTCACTCACTCACTCACTCACTCACTCACTCACTCACTCACTCACTCACTCACTCACTCACTCACTCACTCACTCACTCACTCACTCACTCACTCACTCACTCACTCACTCACTCACTCACTCACTCACTCACTCACTCACTAGTCACTCACTCACCCACTCACTCACTCACTCACTCACTCACTCACTCACTCACTCACTCACTCACTCACTCACTCACTCACTCACTCACTCACTCACTCACTCACTCACTCACTCACTCACTCACTCACTCACTCACTTACTCACTCACTCACTCACTCACTCACTCACTCACTCACTCACTCACTCACTCACTCACTCACTCACTAGTCACTCACTCACCCACTCACTCACTCACTCACTCACTCACTCACTCACTCACTCACTCACTCACTCACTAGTCACTCACTCACCCACTCACTCACTCACTCACTCACTCACTCACTCACTCACTAGTCACTCACTCACCCACTCACTCACTCACTCACTCACTCACTCACTCACTCACTCACTCACTCACTCACTCACTCACTCACTCACTCACTCACTCACTCACTCACTCACTCACTCACTCACTCACTCACTCACTCACTCACTCACTCACTCACTCACTCACTCACTCACTCACTCACTCACTCACTCACTCACTCACTCACTCACTCACTCACTCACTCACTCACTCACTCACTCACTCACTCACTCACTCACTCACTCACTCACTCACTCATTCGCTCGCTCACTCTCTCACTCACTCACTCACTCACTCAATGTAACACTCACTTGACTTTAGAAGAGTCAAACCCCCATATCACAGAAACTTTTGGCATTCGGTGCCTAAATTGGTGCATCTTTATGCAAGAAAACTTTGAAGTTCTATAACTCACGTGAGAATTGGTTTTAAATTGAAAACTTTTGTTCAAAGGTGAGATCGTCTATTTTTACACATGAGAAAAATAAGAAACTCAAAACAATCACGATAAAATGCATTGAAAATGGTATGGCAAAACATTATGCACTGCTGCTTATGACAAAAGCGTCCTTTGGCACCTGGTCCCGGAGCGAAACCTGAGTGCGTATAAAATGCATGTTTTCTATCCAATTAAATGTTTTTACTTTGAGTTTTTCGTGATTGCATTATGAGCAAAAAAACGAAGTTTCATCTGAACAAAAGTTTTTTTATTTTTAACCGATTATATCGTGAGTTATATAACTTTTTGTTTTTTTGCATAAAGATGCACCAATTTAGGCACCCAATGCCAAAAGTTTCTGTGATATGGGGGAAAGAGTAAGGTAGGTGAAAAAGAGTAGGTTACAGAATGGTGAGTATCAATATAGTGAGATAGTGATTGAGTAGGTAAGAAGAAAACTAGTGAGTATGTAAGTCTGAGTGAGGGAGCAGTTTCGTCTGTGATTGATTTATTGAGTGACTGAGCCAAAGAGTCCGTCAGGGAGTCAGTTTGTGAGTATGTAGTTAGTGTTAGTGGGTGTTAGAGTTAGTGGCGGAATGAGTGAGTGAGTGGCGGAGTGAGTGAGTGAGTGAGTGATTGAGTGAGTTAGTGAGTGAGTGAGTGAGTGAGTGAGTGAGTGAGTGATTGAGTGAACTAATTTAAGTTTAAAAAAGCAAAGAGTTCATCTGAATAGTAATTCACGTCAAATTTACGTTTTCATTATAAAAATTATGAATGTTGTTATAGATCAAACAGCGTTATCAATGGCGTTATGTATTGTATCAATAACGTTATGGATTGTATCAATGGCGTTATGGATTGTATCAATTGCGTTATGTATTGTATCAATGGCGTTATGGATGGAGTGTATCCACGCATAGTTGAAAAAGTGAACTC
Source organism: Daptonema setosum (assembly GCA_964036265.1). NCBI lineage: Eukaryota > Metazoa > Nematoda > Chromadorea > Monhysterida > Xyalidae > Daptonema > Daptonema setosum. The sequence goes on from OZ038445.1 coordinate 973,229, forward strand.
CTAATCACAGTTCTAACTCCGGAAAAGTGTGAATGGTTTTTAGATATTAGATCAATCCTTGGGTGCAACCGTAATTTTTTGGCTTACGGTACCTGTGTTGCATGGTAGTTCACCCTCACACCCGTTCCCCATGTTGCAAGTTCCGTGGGACACTATAAATTCAACAACTATCGCCAAACTACTTTCTGGAATTCACAAAGTCTTGTCCGTTACGTTTGGACGTCACTTACTCCGACCGCCGAATCAGCTGCAAAAAGGGCTACCTGATATCATAATGAAAAGTTGTAGTGTTTTAACTACTCCAACTTTGAATCGTTAGCTGCATCAAATGTAAGAGAATGTGATGCATGATAGCCGGCTGTCCCACTCAACTCAACCAACAGCTGTATGCCATAACATGCAATCATCATGTTCAGTGCGTGTTACCCGGGGCCGGGTTGGACAAGTTAACGTGTCATTTTTTCACTTGAATCTCGAGAAGCTGTTTAATAACTATCCAGGGTTTTACTTAACTGAAGCGGCCCATTATCAAATCCATGGTGGCATCGTAAATGTCTTATCTTATTTGTTAACAAAAGGTCGGAAAATCCGGGAAGTGTTGATAATAAGAAAAGATCGTCCAATCAGTTATCGTGCCTTGCCATCTGCCAAATCAGCTTTTATTTACGGAGCTGCACCGAGTGGAAACGTTATCTCGTTTTATAATCACTAGAGTACCGCTTAGGGTGCCTTCACAGTTGAAGAAAAAGTTGCAAAAATTTTGCAATTTTTTGCAACTGTTTTTGCAAGTTTTCCGTAAACCCTTTCTGTCTCAAAAAAATTTTAGCCATAGAAATTGGGAAAATATGTCATGGAAAAAGGTCACTTTTTTCTATCGTTTTTGCAATTGACTATGAAGTCACCACTAACGCATAACTTTATCAAAGGGAAAGTTGGTACTTTGTACTAAAAACAGATACTATCATATACCCTATCCAGGGTTTTTACATAGTTATGTACGAAGAAAAGATGTTTGCGCCCAGTTTAAATTCAAATCTGTTTTGGCGCATTAAAATTTTCTGGAAAGATTTTTTTCTCATATGACATTTGAACCACGCATAACATAGAAAACGAAGGTTGAGCCTAGATCATTATATACAGGTACTTACTGTTTATTTTACTAATACATTTGATACATATTTGTCCATAAAGAAACGTTTTTGATGACAAGAAACCTTGGATAGCCTCTATAATATTTTGGGATTTTGATAGTACTCAGTAGGATGCATCTTTTGTCCTTATCGATCATATAAACGCAACTTCCGTGGTGCCGGTGCATCACAGTCCGAATCACGGGACACATCTAGCGGACGAGAAGCAGAGGGAAAATAAAGTTCCCCCCTCTTTGGAGTTTTGTGAAAAGTGAAGTTTGTTCCCGAAGATATAGGTAAAATAGGCTAAAAACTGCCCATACCTCCTGTTTAAAAATTCCCCTCTCTTTGGGAATTTTTCTTGTCCGCCAGTGCAGGACACCCATCGAAACACACAATACGGTGATAAGGATTCTAGTTTTTTTATAATTAAATTATGGTGACCGCCTGTCGCTTGTCTGTTATCTTTGATTTTATAAGCCTATAAATGAAGTGATCGCATTCAACCACCAGTTATTACAAGTTTCTCCACGTTCGATTCGTCACCACACCACGTGTGCAAACTTTCCATTCAGCTACCATTGCTAAATCCCGTATGTTTTTTTCTGGAAGCAAAACTATTGCCCGAAACCTCTGATAATGAAACACCACTAGCCTCAACTCAACTCGTTTGACAGTTTGACACCATAGTGTAACACAGTACATCATGGGTGATGGTGATTGATGTGCGTGTGAACACCGATTGTCTGATGTTTCATTGTCAAACGTTTCGGGCAATTTTTTATCAAGGTTTTCGCTTCGTTTCAAATTCACGGTAAACTCTGAAGCCGGTTCCACAAGAATTGCGTTCTTCAATGTGGAATAAGAACGCAGTTTGCATTAGTCGTCGACTTTTCTAGATTTTTTCTCATGTTCTACCAAGAATAAAACACTGTGGATATAAAAGCTATGATGGAAGGACAAGTTTTACAGAAATGAAACTCTTCTAATTTCGTTGAACTCAATTACTGTAATTCTTTCGTTATAAATGCCGTACTTATAGTTGTTTTTGAATATTGTTCATGTATTACAAAATTCGGTTTTCAGTAACAATCCTAAATATCAACAATCATGATGAAGCTGTTGTTTTTGGTTTCCGTTGCCGTTCTCGTCGGCTTCGTTTCTGCTTACAGTTAGTAAAAAATTTATACAGGGTGTCCCAAAAGTTTATTGGCCGTCTTTTTCGCGTGTAACAGTAATTCAATTTCGACTATACGCTAACGATAAATTTCAGGTGCTGATGGGTTTACGTGCGAGGATGGTGTTCGAATGAATAACTATTACGCTCACCATGCTGGATGGTCATACGATCAATGCACAGGTTGAACATTCGTGGTTTTGGTGTTTTCAGAGTTTCATGATAAAGTCTAACGATTACTTTGTACCATCAATACGGGTTTCTTGTTTTCGGTTCGTTCAATAGAATGAATATTCACGTTTTCCACTGCTGCACTCAACGTTTGGGCAACTTTGCTCACCTCAATATGCATGTACTGTGGCGAACTGTCTAGTCTAGTGCAGAGGTCGTCAGCCTCGGAAACTGGTTGTCCTTCAAAATCTGACTTGAGACAAAGATCCTGCCTGACTCGTTGCTCTGTGGTTTCTGCCGTTACCCGTAATTTTATTCAACCACTATGTCCACTACGAAAACACAATTTAAAATGGCAGAAGTGCGCCATGTTGGTTCCAGTAATGAGGAACTCCCAGTCACTTGAGATAATCCTCCAAAGAAAGGGAAATTTTGTCAAAGGGGGGGGGTATTGGTAGTTTTGAGGCCGATTTACCTACATACCCATGCTGTATGTACATACACCTTAGGGAACAAAACCCATTTTTCACGCTAAAGAGAGGAGAATTCCACGTTTCAAATAAAAAAACTATTGATTTTGCAGATAAATGCCGTGATGATGAGCGTTGTGTCTATGCATCCATGTGGCGGATGGGATGTCAATTATTCGGCGACAACGCGCGACGCGGTCACGACAACATTTTCACCACCTGCACCAAAATAAACGCAACCGTTCGTTCATATTTTTTGGATTCTGTAAATTTTATATTTTCTATTCTATATATTTTTGTATCCTGTTAGTTTTCAAATCCGTATATCTGTAAACCATTCCGCGAAGACATTCCACACTTTTAACCATTTTTATCTTCTTCTAAACGGGATAAAAAATGGTAGCTGTGTATGGCGAAAGTTAAAAAGAAGCCCACATTAATATTATGAATCAGCATTGCAGAAGTATAATAGGTTCTGTATTTTCACACATTTTTTACGGAAAATAGTTACATGACTCATCATTTTACAGGCTCCGGTGCAGAAGGTGGAGCCTGAAATGAACAGCGACCGCAAGCCGACACGATTGAGTGAGCAAAAACAACAATAAATGCAATAGTACGAACGATAAATGATCTAATTATATTTATTGCCTTCATGGCTTCAGTTAATGAAGTCCCAGTGAAAATGTTCACAAAAATATCGTGCTTGAAACTAGTATTTTAGTCGAATACGGTAAAAACTTTCCCTAACGTTAGCTGATTCAAATCTGATACAGGTTGTCTTTGTTTTACGCTTATGCACGTTTGAAACATCAGTTTTTTTACAATCCAGGACATATTTTTATAAAGTTTCGTCATGTGAAAAACGAGTCTGTACATAAACTTATACAGTGTAGTTGATAAATTCGAAAGAATGATTTTAACCCATGAAAGTTTACGTCAACAGTTGATGAATAGTTTATCAAGATTTTATCTTTTAAAAGTATTTGTCCATCATTCAATCACTCTCTCACTCACTCACTCACTCACTCACTCACTCACTCACTCACTCACTCACTCACTCACTCACTCACTCACTCACTCACTCACTCACTCACTCACTCACTCACTCACTCACTCACTCACTCACTCACTCACTCACTCACTCGCTCACTCACTTACTCACTGAACAAATGACCAATTGACTAAATGACTGACTGACTGACTGACTGACTGATTGAATGACCGACTGACTGACGGACTGTTACGATTCACAGGCTCGCTCAGTCCATGATTACCTACAGACTGACTCTTTGACTGAGTGAGTTACTGTTGGAACCTAATGAATGAGGATTTACTTGAGATGTGACAAATCATGTTTCACCATTGGCTTACATGTGGCATTTTTTTCTCAATGGAAACGTCCTCTGTTGCCAGCCTTGAGTCAGTCAGGCAGTCGATAGTCTAAAAAAGACAGTTGTTCTTTAGTCAATGTGTCAGTCAAACAGTTAGTCGGTCCTTTTTCTATAAGACTGCTATAATACATGTGAGCTTCAACCAAAATTGCAATGAGTACATACACACATGCAACCGATGATTTTAACATGTACAGGCTGTCCCAGTTAAAATTCCGCATTTTTATTTTGAATAAAAATTGCAGTTTTCATTCGATTTCCAAATTTTTTACGCCAAGTTATGGACAACTTCAGGCTATTTTGGTTTATTTTTTATTTTTTGAAATCGTAACAACAAATCAATTTTTATGTTAAAATTCCCGACACGCCCGTTTTTCACGTTTTTGCTCTGTAGTCAGGGGTTTTTTAAACGATAGCGTGACCGTTACAAACGCAATTTTAATAATTTAAATCATCATTTCAGTTAAATAATGTGTTAAAGCATGTTATAATACGGATAACAATGGAATTGTTAACAGTCATCTAACCCACAAGCTGCTTACAAACTGTAACCACAACGCAGTTAAACTCCGCCTCCGCAAGCATCCGCTAGCGCAGGGAGCATGCTTTTTTCTTCCTGTGTGAGATTAATTAACCCAAACGAAAAAAATGTCAAAGTTACGGTTAAATACAGTGGGTTACGATATTCTGCTGCGCAAACCACCACATCAGGTAACTGTTGGAATGGACAAACCTGATGTGTAAACTTTCCCAAAGAGAAAACCCCAGCTCCCTGCACTCACGCATGCTTGTGGATGCGGAGTCTTAGCAGCAAGTTGGTTAGATGATTATTAACAATTCCATTGTTATCCGTATTATAACATGTTTTTAACACTTTATTTAACCGAAATGATGATTTAAATTATTAAAACTGCGTTTGTAACGGTCACGCTATCGTAAAAAAACACCGACTTCAGAGCAAAAAACGTGAAAAACGGGTGTGTCGGGAATTTTAACATAAAAATTGATTTGTTTGCTCAATTTCAAAAAATCAAGAGTAGAACAAAATAGCCTGAAATTGTTTATAACTTGGCGCAAAAATTTTGGAAATCGAATGAAAACTGCTATTTTTATTCAAAATGAAAATGCGGAATTTTAAATGGGACACCCTGTATGTGTCAAATACAGGGTAAGAAAAAAGACTACACTTTGATATTTCCGAAAGTGGCTGCAATGACAAGCATTCATTAAAATATATTTTTTTGTTTACCCGGTCAAAACATAGACACTTTTAACTCACGATACATATGAAAGTGTCCGTTGTGATATGAGGTGATCCTGGCTTAATGGGCTAACTTAGGGATCACCTACATACCACTAACTTACTCCTACTATGGCTTAGTCTTAGGCTCACTAAGTGAATTGCGGGTTCATGTTAAGGTAGTTGTTGGGCTTAGTTGCAGAATTCAGACATGCGAATGAACGGCTTAGAATAGTTTATTGTAGAGGTAACCTTGGAACGGATTATTACATTTACGATAAGTAGGTTATAGAAAGCAATACGGAATTATGTTATAGAGAATCAGTATGGGATTATGTTATAGAAATGGATATTATGAAGGTATAGAATGTTATTAGAATACAAAGATATAATAAAGAATGGGAGATAATCTAATATTGAGATATATAAAGATGTAATAAAAGAATGATGATGGCTGGGCTAATAATTGGGGATCTACAGGCTACATTGGTGGCGAGGGCCACATTGGCAAAAGTGGCAGACTGTAGACTGAGGCGGGGGCTGGGGCAACACACTGAATTGAATTGGACTATCGCTATGGTTTTTATACATACAGTGAATATACATATGAGATACAAAGTTCATAGAATGGATGATGTGGGCATTAGTGGCGTGCGGGTCGCGAGCTGCCAATAAATGGCAACGGTGATCCGGGCGGATGGCTGGGTTGGCCAAACCCGTCAAACCGCCCGTATCACCATCCCCTGACTGGCAAACCGACGACCTCGTCGGACAAAATACAGTGGGGCAAATATTCGTATGAAAAAATTTAATTATATACCTTAATTCAATAATCTTGATACATAACATGAAGGTGAATACATAATTACAATATAATACATTGATATTATATTAATATGCAAATCATAGCTCATTATTAATATAATGGCACAATTTGTAAATCACATGCAAAAATTTATATTAAGTAAGGCACGAAAACATTGATGACAAAATTTAAGGCAACAATATAATAAATCAATCGATAATATTCACATGATAATCATCATTGACGGATATCCACTTGCGCTGTTTTTGGCAAAGTGTTCTTGACCAAGTTTCTGAGACTTAAAAAATTGAGGCTTACCTGGCTAAACTCTTTCTAATTAAACTATCTAACTAACACCAACCTCATTTTGAATAACTTTTGTAGTGTTTTCGGGCTCGTATCAAGCATTGGCTGTTATGATTTAGGATACCATTGAACATGACATTGAGTGGCAGCTGGGCAATTCTGAGAAATTAGAAAGTCGTTGAACTGACTAACTCTCATCTGTCTAAGCTGAAATTTTAACTGAACTTTTTAACTAACAGTACCTGAAAACTAACTTTACCTGGCGGAAGTCGTTTATGGATGGACGCGGTTTATGGCTGAAGGCTAATTACTGGTTTGTTGGCTTAGTTCCATCTTCTGCAGGTATCCAGGAATTTGGCCATTGTGATGTAGTAGATTGATATGAGGCTGTTGAGCTGGATGGCGACAGGCTTAGGCTAACTATAGGCTGCTCATTTGTGTTGTGGGGCGAGGTAATGGCGTTGGGCTGTAATTCAATGGTTTCTTGAGCTCGTGGTGTAGCAATGAATAACTGTGATTTACGTTGGCAAGGGCTACAACAACGGATAACTCGTTTTAAATGCTTCATGGCTTTTCTTTCCCAAACAAAATAAACTAATATGGCTAATACGGCAATAATGATGGATATTATGGCTATATTCAAGATGAGTTGAAGTGGGCCAGAAAGAAGGGTGGAAGCTGACGAGGCGCTGGACTGCAATACCTCTGCGAACGCATGTCCTGCATCACGATAAACGTCACTAATTCCGGCACCAACACCTTCTATTGCACTTCTAATATAGGCTGGATCTAAGTGCTGACTGATGGCTAATGACTTCATGTTTTCAAATTGTTGGCTTATTGACTGGAGACTGTGAAAATAGTGAGAGGCTAAATTCAAGGCAAACACTGAATCTCGAGGCTTATAAGAGGCAGATGCTGTGAACAACTGTGGCTTCCAACGCTTGGCAAGGTTTAAGGCAAATGGGAAAGGTAAAGGCTGAATTTGAGAAGTGTCAGTTGACTTAGTAGGTAGTTGACAGGGCGTTACTGGCGACGTGTTGTGTGCGCACGTTGCCCCGGTGATTAACAAGGCGATTAATATTGGCAGTATGTAGAATGAGTTGTTTGGCTTAAATTGTGGTTTGGTGGCTGACTTGTTTGTGGTTGGTAGTTTTTGAGATTCAGTGGTTTCTAAAATGGCAAAGGCTCGATGATAGTCATTGTCAATCTCGAACTGTGGTTCATAGCTTATGAAGTCGGCATCGTCGGTGGTCTGGCTGGCCAAGAAGGCTTGGTGGTGTTGTTGTTGGGCGCTGAAATTTGGTTGGAATTGGGTATTGAAGTTGTTGTTGTTGTTGTAGTTGTTGTTGTTGTTGTTGTTGTAGTTGTTGTTGTTGTTGTTGTTGTTGTAGCTTTGCGTTTGTTGGTGGCACATGCGGGCCACGTGACCTGGGCGATTGCAGTTGAAACAGATTACTCGTGGTTTAGGATTATAAATAGTGGCAATGGCGTCAGTAATTTTTTGTATGTCTTGTTTCAACTGATTTAGTTCATCCTGTACATCGGGGCTTGATTTGGACTCGTTTGGGGTGAAAGCGGCAAAAACTTGGTTGGCTTTACGTGGCTGATTGGCGGATTCAAAGCAAGTTTGAATCTTTGTCGACAGTTGATTCATCTGTTCTTGCATGGCTGACAATGACTCAGCTGCTCGAATAGTGAACGCACTATCTACTGGGTGGGTTATCATGCTGGATTGACGACTTTCAAGCTTATGCATTAACTTAATCAGGGCATCAGGGTTTTCAGGCAGATCGGGCTGAACGAGAAGGGCTTGACTGAGTTGGCTGTTGACTCCCTGTTTGAGCATGTGGCTGAGAAGAGTCTTGTCTTGGGCATTGGGGAAGGCTCGATCGAATAGTTGCGTTAATTCGTCGGCAAATACTAAAACCGATTCCTGAGGCAGTTGTTTTCGTTGAAACAGGTCTCTGGCCGCTATGCTGGCTGACTCAGGTTTGGCGAAGTCGGCCAATAATTGTTCGTATAGGGCTCGATAATTTGATTTAATGGCTGCATCATAGGTGGCATATTTTCTCTCGGCCTGACCGGTGAGAAAAATAGGCAGGAGGGTGGCTTGGTCAGCGGGCTGATATCTTAGGCTAGTTGTTAATTTATCAAATTTTTCCAAAAAATGTTTAATGAAGGCGGGGCCGGCACCCGAAAAGGGTTCAATAGTGTTTAATGGGAAGCCAATGTTTCCAATTGGCTGAGGCTGAGCTTCACCATGGTGCACCATGTTGATGGCTATTGAATTCAGGTGGCTATTCTCTGCCACCAACTCTCTATTGATACGTCTCAGGTCTCGTAATTGGTCAAAAGCAACTTTAAGATTTCGATTTAATGTCCCAATATCCTCCGGCATGCATTGATTAGT
>OZ038445.1:987334-988735 GCA_964036265.1 Daptonema setosum
GTATATTTTAAAACATGTGTGTGCATTTTTTAAATAATTTACAGACATTATTAAAAATATTCAGCTAGACGGAAAATAATTAAATAATGACTAAATACGTACATATATGCAGGTGTATGCTCCGGTGCAAAACTCAAAATTTGCTCTCGGCCATGGCTACGTAAAAAATGTGGTGTACAACGAAGTACTGAAGAACATATAGATAACGGCGTCCCATCATCTGTTGGGATAGATGAGCAAGGGAAAGTTATTTTGTCATAACTTTATTTACAGTACAATTTTTACTTTTCATATGTTTCGTGTATTGAAAAAAAATACAATCACCGAATAAACGAAATTCGTATGATTAAATAAATAACAACAAGTTCATTTGCAAATAATTAAATAACAGAGTTGCAAAACACATGCTTCAGTAAAAAATTACCAGTTCAAAACATAACTAGAGTTACGCTTATCATAAATTACTTCAATTATGTCTGCTACAGTGTACGATCAGGAAAATTTTGGGATGCAGTTTTCATGTGTTGCCTATTCCATAAAAGATGTGCTTACTATAAATATAATTGACAAAACAATCAAATAAATACCCTGAACACTATCGTTCCGAAGGGACGGGTTGGTGACTAGTTGGCTGATAACTAACTGTCCTTAACCAACGTTAGGCGGGGACGACAGGTTCCTGGAAGGCGTGGCGAATTACGACCTGCTGATCGTGGGCGGCGGGCGCAATGGTGCGGCTGCGGACACGGTGTGGTTGGTATTGAGAATGGCTAACACGGTAGTTGGGCTCTGCTGCTAATGACGAACGGCGAAATTCCTCTTAATAGTTAAATTAATAATAGGCGATAATAATACATGGGAGATTAATTGGGAGATTAGTCTTATACTTTTAACCCTAATCAATAGAGACGTGGGGAGCCCCGCTCAACCCCATTCAAAAAATTCATGGGGAGTCCAATCACTCAACCCTATTCAAACACTTATGGGGAGTCAATCACTCAAACCCTAATCAAAAAATTCATGGGGAGTCCAATCACTCAACCCTATTCAAACACTTATGGGGAGTCTAATCACTCAAACCCAATCACTCCGGAGGTTTCTAAAACGAAACAAAAAAAGCTAGCATTCACACAACTATAATACAGTAGAGCTCTACATAAATTTTAAAACATTGACTGTACAACAAGTTTTCCAAAATTCAACAATTTTTATGGTTTTTCGTTTTGTTTTTTGTTTGAATGAAAAACTTAGTGGAATTTGACACACAAGAACGTTAAAGAATTATGAACAAGTAGTTATATCTATATACAATGTGATTATTAGACACTGCCTATGTGTAGAAACATCTATGTATGTACATCATACCTATGTATGTACATACACAGGAAGGGACCAAAATCG
>OZ038445.1:991435-998935 GCA_964036265.1 Daptonema setosum
GATTAAAGTCTTTTAATATGGTTCGGCCCAGTTTTTGCAGTTTATTATTCGTCAAACAAGCATGTTCTGAACACCATCGTTCGCGATCGGATGATCTCCGGTAACCAGCGTCGTTAACCTTTATGCAGTCATTGAAACCTCTTTAAATTTAATTAGGATACTCCAGTTAGTTTGCAAATGGTTTTTTGCGAGCTTTAAAGCCGTAAACAAGCTTTAATTCGGTAGGGAAGCGTCCATTAACACCGAGCTCCGCGGGCCGGTGCTTGCACGGCGCCGTGTCGGCGCTACGTTTCGTGCGATTGCAGACCGTTCAAGCACTTTTATTAGCTCTATTGTTATGTCAGTTCACTTCACAAGCCAGGGATTGTTATACAACACCACCCGATCCCTAATCGTCTTCTACTCGCCACCTGACAACGAGAACCGTCATCGTTACATAACCGGAGTTTGACTGCAGCCGTCGCTCGTGATAAAATGACTCCCCATTTCAATGTGAACGTTTGTTATAGCAATGTAAAGTGTGGTCTGCCTGCTCTGGTGCTTATGGGTTACGTTTATCACGATAAACTGTTGATTGCATTAATTAACCGACATTATTCGCTCCCCTGACAAAAAGCATTCAATATGAGCAAAATCGCCGATGACAGTTGGCGGTATGAGCCGGGCAGTCAAGCCGTGATATGTTAGGATCTGAAAAATAATGGTACGACTATCATTCCTCTAACATTACACAAACATCTTAACCCACTGATCTTCTTATAAAGAACGGTATAACAGAAATAAACAGTGGAACACCCCTTAAAACGACCTTGGTGGCGCGTGCGCCGATACCCCTTTCCGTTTCCCGACTATTGGATTCCTTGTTATAATGAAGATCACACGTTTTGCAAAAATTAATCAACAACATTTTGCACAAATTGAAACGTTTTCCGAGCGAAATAACACAACACGAGAACAAAAAAACATGAAAAACACGAAATTTTAAGGTTTCCCTATTTCAATGACTTTTATAGCTAACAATATATATACTTATTACATCACAAAATAATTCATCACTCACTCACTCACTCTTGCTAACGGTCCAAGGCGGGGGCATAAAACATAGGTTTCAACTAATTTCAAAATTAAAATCAATGGTTTAATACAATGAAAAAAACGAAGATCACACTCTATTAGAAATTCAAAAATGTCAAAAGCATTTGCGATTACTGTAAGAAACTTGAGTATTAATGCGTTATTCAAACACCACTTTCAATGTTAATCTGATTTTCGGTAAACATCTTGATGCAATCGAGAACACCGTAATAATTATATTACTGTATCACAATTTGAATTGTTTGTCGTGAAATTTAAATAAAGTTTTTTGAATTTAGTTTCAACAAACTACACGGGTAGCTCATTGGAACCGCTTGCCTTGAAGACCCGGGTAGCTCGTAGGAAACACTTATGAGTAATGAGAACTACCGCCAAAGAGAAGGAAAATTCACTTTTATACCTCCGCCAAAGAAAGGGGAAGTTCACCTTTATAAGTCCGCCAAAGAGAGGGATAATTCCCTCCCTTCTAATCCGCTATTGTATGGAACGTTCGTACAAATTTTGTCCAGGTTAAACATATGTGAAGAGAGATTTTTTATAAAAAAATTGAACGCGCGCCAACAGCATATACAAATTCCAACTGCAGGCGAAATTTTCTGATTAACAAGACACTTCGAATAGGTAATACAGTTTACAATCATGTATGTGTTTTTTGTCCTTTTAATTACTGTTATCAAGGTCACGCTAATCTACCTCCTTTTATACATACTCATCAACTCAACGTCATCTCACTGACTGCTTTTCTCATCACCTCAACACTGGTCATCGGCATCCCATGAACCGGATCAACTCAACTACCCGATCACTGAAGCACCACCGCAACTCCTCAACTCAACACGCCTCAGCAACCTACGGTACTGGATGTGTGCATATGAAGAAAGTAAGTACCATGTATTCTTTGTTTGCCTTTCGGACATCCAGTCAGCTTTCTTATGGGACACAATATCAAGAGCACATAAAGAGAAGAAACTCATTTGATGACCATAATAAAAAGTTGTATTTTAATTTTTAGCAAGCGATGTTTATTGCGAACGACTTGACCAAGAGAGCGCACTGCAAAATGAAGGTGATTCTGTCTGTCTGTCTGTCTGTCTGCCTGTCTGTCTGTCTGTCTGTCTGTCTGTCTGTCTGTCTGTCTGTCTGTCTGTCTGTCTGTCTGTCTGTCTGTCTGTCTGTCTGTCTGTCTGTCTGTCTGTCTGTCTGTCTGTCTGTCTGTCTGTCTGTCTGTGTGTCTGTCTGTCTGTCTGTCTGTCTGTCTGTCTGTCTGTCTGTATGTCTGTCTGTGTCTGTCTGTCTGTTTGTCTGTATGTCTGCGTGTCTGTCTCTCTGTGTGTCTGTCTGTGTGTCTGTGTGTCTGTCTGTCTGTCTGTCTGTCTGTCTGTCTGTCTGTCTGTCTGTCTGTCTGTCTGTCTGTCTGTCTGTCTGTCTGTCTGTCTGTCTGTCTGTCTGTCTTTCTGTCTGTCTGTCTGTCTGTCTGTCTGTCTGTCTGTCTGTCTGTCTGTCTGTCTGTCTGTCTGTCTGTCTGTCTGTCTGTCTGTCTGTCTGTCTGTCTGTCTGTCTGTCTGTCTGTCTGTCTGTCTGTTTAACCCAATCAATTTATAAAACCCAAAAAACTCATGTGATTTTAAAATAGAATATAGAAAGTACAGTACGACCAATAAAATATTTTTTTCAGTTGGCACGGTGATTGGCAGCGACGAAGCAGACGAACGTGTTGGGAAAGATGCGAGAATCCTATGTCTAACACCAAACCATGAATGAGGATAGTTTTTCTTTTTTTATTGGTGACAAGGTGAAACGCTCGAATTGCGTGGGCGGCCGTGTCGAGATAAGCAGGCAAAGCATAAATGAGGTGGTTTGAGGTGGTTTGAGAGGGTTTGAGACGGTTTGAGATGGTTCGAAATCTGAGTGAAGATGTATGATTCGCAATTCGATTATATGTGTCAAGGGCAAGGCACGGCCGCTAGGCCGTTCCATTATTATGGTTCGATTAAGATACGCTTTTTGTGGGTATCACGGTCTAGCCTCATATTGGATACATGACTTAACATGGAAAACCCGTTGCTACACAGCCAAGTGTAAAATACGAAACACCAAAAAATGCCGTTAGTACTGATTAAAGCCTATTAATTAAAAAATTATTCCCAGCAATAACTATATGTGTAAACGAGTGAAATATGATAATTAACCGTTACTTTCCATTAATAATGATAAAACCATCGTTACCCAAAAAATTGAAATTATTCCCCTTAGTGGTGTAACACAGTGGTACACCAAGTAAAAGTAATATGTACGCTTATAGTAACAAATCGGGCTAAAATTTGAATCTCCATAGAATGACCGGTTGAGAGGGGCGTTCTTCTATCCGTTAACCAAAGACAAACTTCACGAGTCGAAAACGGCAGGCTTTGCTTAGACAACTTTTGGTTACAATAAAAATTTATTTGGTTGGTCTCAAACACGTCCGATCTCTCACAGCTCGGCTTCGTTGTGGGCCTTAGTTTGAGAAATCAATCCACAAGTTGTGTAAAACAATGGTGTGTCATTTAAAAGATAGTCTACAATAATTGTTAGATTGTAGAGTCGGGGTTGATGTCGTATCTTGATGGGAAGTCAGGTTGAAAGGGCGTTTATCTAGTCTCTATTAAAGACAAAATTCATCAGTTTAAAACGGCACGCTGCGTCTAGACTACTCGTGGGTAAACTACGACTTTATCTGATTGACCCACTACACGTCAGGGTTTAAAGCCAGGTTTCGTGGTGGGCCTTAGTTTGAAAAATCAACCCACAAGTGGTGTAACACAGTGGTGTATCATTTAAAAAGGCAGTCTACATTCATGGTTATAGTGTTGAGTCGGGGTTGATTTCGTATCTTGATGAAAATTCAGGTTGAAAGGGCGTTTATCTAGCCTCTAATAAAGACAAAATTCGTGTGTTTGAAACGGCACGCTGTGTCTAGACTACTTGTGGGTAAACTACGACTTTATCTGATTGGCCCACTACACGTCAGGGCTCCTAAAGCCAGGTTTCGTGGTGGGCCTTAGTTTGAAAAAATCAACCCACAAGTGGTGTAACACAGTGGTGTATCATTTAAAAGGTAGTCTACATTCATGGTTATAGTGTTGAGTCGGGTTTGATTTCGTATCTTGATGAAAACTCTGGTTGAAAGGGCGTTCATCTAGCCTCTAATAAAGACGAAATTCGTGTGTTTAAAACGGGATGAAAATTCAGGTTGAAAGGGCGTTCATCTAGCCTCTAATAAAGACAACATTCGTGAGTTTGAAACGGCACGCTGTGTTTTGACTACTTGTGGGTAAACTACGACTTTATCTGATTGGCCCACTACACGTCAGGGCTCCTAAAGCCAGGTTTCGTGGTGGGCCTTAGTTTGAAAAATCAACCCACAATCTGTGTAACACAGTGGTGTATCATTTAAAAGGTAGTCTACATTCATGGTTATAGTGTTGAGTCGGGGTTGATTTCGTATCTTGATGAAAATTCAGGTTGAAAGGGCGTTCATCTAGCCTCTAATAAACACAAAGTTCGTGTGTTTGAAACGGCACGCTGTGTCTAGACTACTTGTTCAGTTCATTACGACTTGTTCCTCATTGTGAAACATTATCAAAAATAGTTGTCTTTACATGTATTATAAACGTTTTTGTATTAACAAATACACATTGTTATTCTATGACTTATATGACTTCATTTTTCGACCAGTTACAGTTCCTTTACATTTCACATCAGCTAAGTCACTCATCACTTTTGCTATTTCAAAGTGAGAAAAATATTGTTCACAAACTGTTAAGAAGATACATGCATACATTCTTGCGTATTCACTTGATATCCCCATACATTGAACAACCTATAATCTACAGTTATGATACCGTAATCAATCCATTGCACTATGTGACGTACACTGGCTTACCATAGTTAGTCAGTATATAAGCCACTGCACGCCACCGTTCACAGGGCAGTCTACATTCGCATCCACAACATAACACTCTCGGTGGTATCGGCAGGGTCGCTCTCGGCGGCCATGCATCCACTGTGGTATTAGGTCATTCAAAATGTTCATGACCCAATATGCGAAGATCGATGTCAGACAATCGGCAATGTGCGTATACTAAACATCAATGATATTTTACACACCCATTTTAAAGTGGATAGTGTGATTATGCAGGGTGACCCAAAAGTTTATGTACAATTTTTGGCAGTCTTTTTCGCGTGTGTAAAATCTCAAAATTACAACCGTACAGCAATGGTCGGACTGGAAATTACCTGAACTTTTCAAAAATGCCCTCCGTTTTGTTCTCAGATGAGTATTTCACAAGTTATACACACGAACGTCCACAAAAACACGTTTTTAATACTTTTTACGCTTGTTTTCCCCTTATTCATGATTTAAATCATTTGTTATTCATATTGACTATGATATTTCAGCGTAATTGCTACATCTAAAGTATCAGTTCACTAAACTCAGAACTTCCGCAGTAAATCCGCGATTCTTTCGAAAAACGAGCGAATATTCATAACCCCCATAATTGGTTATGAGAAATGATGTAAAAATTCATAGACCAATGAAGTTGAAATTCAATTTTCAGGAATTGAGAACCACATTACTGTTTAGTCATCAGAACCAGAATCTCAACTCACACAAAATAATCATGATAGTGAAACGTACTACTCACCTACTTATCAGCCTTACTTAATTTTGTCTATCAAATATATAAGAAATTTTATCATAAAAAATATTATTTGTAGTAGGAAAAAAATTATTTTGTAAAACAAATTTTCCGACTTGAACCTTCGTTTGGGTCGGACTTTCCTCACTGTGGACGGTGTAAACCCCTGAGTTGTCACTGTTTGCGCCCGAGTAACAGCGACGAACCAGCGGGGCCGCGAGATGGGCCATTGATTGCGTGATGGCTCGCGCCGGTGTACGGATGAGCTATAACCGTTTGACAACAACAACAACAACAACAACAACAACAATAACAACAACAACAACAACAACAACAACAACAACAACAACAACAACAACAACAACAACAACAACAACAACAACAACAACAACAACAACAACAACAACAACAACAACAACAACAACAACAACAACAACAACAACAACAACAACAACAACAACAACAACAACAACAACAACAACAACAACAACAACAACAACAACAAACACAACCAGCGCAACAATCGGTTAGTGGTATGATTGTACATAAAAATGAATGATTGAGTGAATGACTGACTGGCTGACTGACTGATTGACTGACTGACTGACTGACGAGTGACTGACTGACTGACTGACGAGTGATTGACTGACGGACCGACTGAGCGATAAAACGGATGGCTCATTTATTAAACGTGATAACTGACTGACTGACTGATTATGTGGCAAACTGGATGACTAACAGATTAAAATCTAAAAAAATGTATAGGTTTACTGCTTACAAAAAATTGTTGTCCAAATGTGCCAACAACAACAACAAAGACATGAATGTACATACATAAATGTACAAACATGAATGACTTAATGACTGACTGACTCAATGACTGACTGACTGATGACTGACTGACTGATTACTGACTGACTGAACGAATGACTGACTAATGACCGACCGACTGACTGATTGACGTACTGAAGATCATAGAGTGAGTGAGAAAATAATTTTCAGCTTGAGTCAAGCCGATCCTACTACGGATCTGACGACCCCATCCAATGCCTGTTCACTCTGGTCATGGATGGGTGTGCCGAGCCCACATCCATCGGCACAGACACGATTCTTTGGAAAATCCTTTTTTTTGAGAAAAACAAAAATTATCACAGCAAATCTGATACATACATACACTGTATTAAGAGAAGGAGAACATTATCGGTAGGAACTCAGCTGAAATGAGATGAACATACAGGGTGGGCCAAAAAACCACACAACTTTGAAGATTAATACGAATTTGTGAATACGAATTAGTTTAATTAACGGAATGCATCGCGTTAATCCATACAAATTTAAAATTTCGTTACTCTAATTTCAATCAAAAATTTTAATAAAAGTTCCGCAACAATTTCTTAAAAATATCATTTTTCCAACCGGGCAGGAGTTTTCATACAAAAGATATTTTTTTATGTTTTATACGGCTCAGGCGAACTATTCTGGTTTCTTTAGCGTTATTCAGTTAAAACCTAGTTAATGCATCTGTTTAAAACAATATTTTCACTAACTTAGACTGTTTTTTTTACATGAATACAGCCATTCATGATAGAAAACAGGATGTTGAGCGTTGAGCACAGAACGTCCAAATTGAACATGTCAACAACTTTAATAAGCTTTCTATGTGTCTGACACCTTTCAAAAACATTGTTTCTGAAATTTATATGTAATTTCTGTAAAATCTTTT
>OZ038445.1:1001435-1008935 GCA_964036265.1 Daptonema setosum
AAGGTTTTTACTGAAACGGGGTAAAGATGGAGTCTAAATAGGAAGCACTTACAAAATACATGTAACCCGAAGAAATTAAGAGTGACGGAAAAAACATCAAGGTTCGGACGATAGTCCGAAACCTTAATATGGTTCGATGGTAAACTCCAGTTTGAACGATTTTGACGTTTTTTGGTTGTAAACTCGTTTGTCACAACGAGGCATCAAAATTTAATTTACATCATCATTTTCCCCCGTAAAAAATTGCATAAGTGTCTGAGTTTTGGTCTACATACATAAAGCCCTCCGATTTTGAGAGCTCATTTTGTGTTCCAGAATGACTTTTTCCGTTTTTTTTCTGTATGCACGTTTTGCTGACAAGGGTAGTTCCATTTAGCTAGAAGGCTGAAATTTCAACCTGGGGTGTATCATAGGCTATCTACACAGATTCCGACCGCGCATTGAGATAAAATAAATATTTTTATATTTTTTCGTCACTTTTTCAAAAATATGCAAAAAATTGTCAAAAAATCGCAGGCAATTTTTTTTTGTTTTAACTGTAACATGAGTCTGGGTTAAGGATTATCAAAAATATTCAGAACGGTTCTGTATAACACCTATGGGTAACGGAATCCAATGTCAGTAATGAATTCGCATGAACACAACAAAACAGTCCACGGGTAAAGTGAAGCAACTTTTTAGATATTTTTGAGAACTTTTCGGGTTTTTCACCCTTTTGACCCACAAAGATGCATCTGATGCAATTTATCTACACTGCAGCATATATACAGTTTCAACCACTGAATCCGAAAATGACATCAGATTTCATGGAAAACGTTGTCTGAAAAAGTTATGACGTCATCGTCTCTAATTTTGACAAAAACTGACAGTTTTCGCCATTTTAATTCACAAAGCTGCATCAGATGCACTATAGCTTATATACAGTTTAAACTACTAAATACTAAAATAACATCAGATTTTATGAAAAACGTTTTATGAAAAAGTTATGATGTCATCCACGTCAATTTTTTCAAAAAAAAACTGACTTTTCGCCTTTTCAACCCTCAAAGCTAAATCTTATGCAATAGCTTAACGCTTTACCATATTTACTGTTTTAACCATTAAATCCGAAAATACCATCAGTTTAAAAAAAACGTTGTAAGCAACTTTTATGATGGATGACATGGTGATCTATTTTGACAAAAAATTGTTTCTTTTGCTATCACAACATGCTTTTTAAAATGCTGTTTTGAACACGGAATCGAAACACCAGAAGAGTGGGAAAAGTGAAATTCGCCTTCTTTGCCTTTTACAAAAAAGTTTTATTTGTTCCCTAATTTTAAGGTAATTGGCCTGAAAACTGCTAATCCCCCCCCCCCCCTCTTTTGCGAAATTCTTCTCCCTTTGGAGGAACTTGATTGACCTGACTTGAGCCCGAAAATATATTCACCTTAAATTTATTTTAAAAGTGAGTGCAGTGAACTAATGTTCACACATAAAAAAGATAGAAACAAGAAATAAAAATGCCCAAAGCATAATGGATTACTAATATGGTTCTTATTAGCGCTGACCGTAAAAAAGTTAGAGACAAGAATTCGATAGCATTACAACTAATTTTCATTCAAAACATTTTCTAATGACAATGACAGCCGGGAACTAAACTCTTTGGCTGATCAAAAGGAATTTTCACATGCTTATCATCAATAAGAAAAGTAAAAGTTTGGCATAATGATTACTCATTGCAAAAACCATATTACGGACTTTCCGTTGAGAAAATCATGCAGATTTCCATATGCTTCTTTCCATCCAATTTTTTATGCGCTAATGATAATGAAATGACTTTCCAGAAATTCATAATATGCAGTCTTCCGTTGCTAATAAAATTTGTTTGTCTGAAGTTTTGAAATTCGTGTTTTATCAAATCTTCATTGATTCTCAACAGGTTTGATATAAAAAATATGGATAAAAATGTGGTTCGAAGTTTATATGGCGTTTCCCGTTGCTAAAAAGTTGTGTTTATATCGAGCTTTAAACTTTGTGTATCTAATAAAAAAGACTCATATGTTTCTCATGACAAGTTTAATGCGGTAATCTGCACATTATCATGTAATTGAAAGTGATTTAAGATGAAAAGTGATCATTATAAGAAAATAATCATGATACTTACATACTTAACGCATTCCATAAACTCGCGTTGCACAACTTTTACTGGGTTCTACTCAAATAATGGTAATAAAAAATTACTTGAAACTTACTACTCGTGGAAAATCCGGAAGGTGGGTTTTTGCAATGAGTAATCATTATGCCAAACTTTTACTTTTCTTATTGATGATAAGCATGTGAAAATTCCTTTTGATCAGCCAAAGAGTTTAGTTCCCGGCTGTCATTGTCATTAGAAAATGTTTTGAATGAAAATTAGTTGTAATGCTATCGAATTCTTGTCTCTAACTTTTTTACGGTCAGCGCTAATAAGAACCATATTAGTAATCCATTATGCTTTGGGCATTTTTATTTCTTGTCCTCAAATGTCCCATACACGATTCCCAACCTGTGTTCATCTCTCTCTGTTCAGACTGTTAAAGTAAAGAAACACTACAACGCCGAAGGCTACAGGAATAATATTAACATACGAACTGTTTTTTCAGGAATGTCCGATCACTTTACGTTGCAACTCGACCGCAACCGCCGATTCGTTGCCGATCACTTGCCGATGGAGGCAGTCAGATTGACAACGATACGACATCCATTCGAGCAATTCATTTCCGAGTTCACCATCGACGTGACCTTTCACAATCGAGTCTCAACAATAGGGAACAAGTCAGTATTTCCCAGACCTTTCCTAAATCAGTCAGTCAGTTATAGTCAGGCCTTAAACGAGGAGCTCAGTCAGTCAGTCAGTCAGTCAGTCAGTCAGTCAGTCAGTCAGTCAGTCAGTCAGTCAGTCAGTCAGCCAGTCAGTCAGTCAGTCAGTCAGTCAGTCAGTCAGTCAGTCAGTCAGTCAGTCAGTCAGTCAGTCAGTCAGTCAGTCAGTCAGTCAGTCAGTCAGTCAGTCAGTCAGTCAGTCAGTCAGTCAGTCAGTCAGTCAGTCAGTCAGTCATTAAGTCAGTCAGTCAGTCAGATTATCTCAATGCACAATCATTCAGGCGTAAAAACGGTGAAGAACAAATGCGACTATATTTGTCAGAAACAATCGATGCTTTTTCCGACTTGAGTTCAGGAAACCGGAGTTAGTTTACAAGGATTTTCAATGAATTAAAAAAACCGTTGGAAAATTTTATGTTGATTAGGAAACGGAAATTGAAAGTTTTCGAATTCCAGGAACTGTTTGCATGCATGAATCGAAAGTTATTTGACTGTAAACCAAAGTGAATAATGGATTCTCAGTATTTTGTATTTTGGATCGAAATGACAAAGACCTTATGAAAGCTGTTCATGTTCCTATAACTTTGTGAGTGACTAAGCAGAAACAACTATTTCTGTATTTATTTTTCGATACTGTAATCATTTCATCGTTCGCTTAACTTAAATAAACAATGGTTCTCCTTATTATGATCATATCGATTGATACTGCTGCATCGGTTCATGGAAAAGTCTTACATAATTTAAAAGAGTGACCGTCTTTCAAACTGAGTGATGAGTTAGTGATTGAGTGAGTAAGTTAGTGAAAGAATCTCTTATCAATGCAGAACCTGATCAAATAAAACTGATATGGTTTACCGCCCTGACTAATCATCAGGCGAAATATCTGGGCTGGAATGCAGGTTTAAATAATTAACTCACTCACTCACTCACTCACCTACTTACTCAGTCACTCACTACGTCCCTCACTCACTCATTCACTCACTCACTCACTCACTCACTCACTCACTCACTCACTCACTCACTCACTCACTCACTCACTCACTCACTCACTCACTCACTCACTCACTCACTCACTCACTCACTCACTCACTCACTCACTCACTCACTCACTCACTCACTCACTCACTCACTCACTCACTCACTCACTCACTCACTCACTCACTCACTCACTCACTCACTCACTCACTCACTCACTCACTCACTCACTCACTCACTCACTCACTCACTCACTCACTCACTCACTCACTCACTCACTCACTCACTCACTCACTCACTCACTCACTCACTCACTCACTCACTTACTCACTCACTCACTCACTCACTCACTCACTCACTCACTCACTCACTCCCTCACTCACTCACGCACTCACTCACTCTCTCACTACAGCCGACCCATCACACCTCTCCATCATCGACACGTACCTACGCAGTATCTCCACCGTGATCGTAACCGATCACTACCGTGAATCGTGCCTTTGTATGCTCAACCGCACCGAGTGGCCGATCAGCTTGAAAAAGTGTGGTGATGTCAAGAACCAAAATCCCAAGTCCAAGTTTTTAGCGTCGACTTTAACCGATGACCAACGCATCAAACTCGCCAGGATCCAATGGGCCGACCTGAAGTTATACCGCACGGCTTTAGACATTTTTGAGCCGTGCGCCCGTCAACACGTATTGGATTTGAGTGAGGAGATGGAGGACGTTGATCGACTGATTGCGATGGGTGATCCCGAGTCGTACTCTTTTTACTATACACGATTCAGACACATGTACAAATAGAAGGAACAGATTGTTCAGTTCATTACGACTTGTTCCTCATTGTGAAACATTATCAAAAATAGTTGTCTTTACATGTATTATAAACGTTTTTGTATTAACAAATACACATTGTTATTCTATGACTTATATGACTTTATTTTTCGACCAGTTACAGTTCCTTTACATTTCACATCAGCTTAGTCACTCATCACTTTTGCTATTTCAAAGTGGGACAGTTATTGTTTACAAATTGTTATATTGTGATACTGAACATTCTTGCATATTCAGTTGATATCTCCAATCATTGAATAACCCATATTCTACAGTATGATACCGTAATCAATCCATTGCACTATGTGACGTTCACTGGCTTACTGTAGTATAGACTACTGTATAGTTTATCTCAGTGCATTGCTATTCAGAAAACTAATACCAAGTTTGTCAGTTCTGTTTAACCTACATATGTATAGCCAACGTACAGGGTGTCCCAGCGATGTGTAATGATTGAATTTTTGGAATAACTTTCACAGTATTCTAGATAACGATCACAAAGTTCACAGATTAATGAAACGGTTTTCCGCTGATACGGTGAATTTTAATAATTTCAAATTAGTTCAGTATTGCGTGTTTTACGGCAGATTCCACTACACCCGGTATATTCCAATCTAAAGTGGTTGCTATGAAACCGTTTCGTTACCACGTCTACAAAGTAGTTGGCAGATTGTTTGTACGCTGTTAAAGTGTCGTGTGATAAAAGAGTTTATTCTCGGAAATACGAACGCTTGTCCAAACGCACTTGAATTCAAATTGCGCGCCATAAACTTTCTGGGTAACAATAAATCGTGAACAGACTACAGCAACCATAATGAAAAGCAAACTCGAAATTCAACACGAACCACCGTTGTTTGTTCATTGCATTGGTTCATTAAACAACGAACAGAGAATTACGATAGTTAAGTAACGTAACACGTGGAAGTTATTAACGATTTCATATCAATGTAAGAAAGTTTTTCTGGAAAAAAAGTTGAAAAACTGGAAGAAGGGTACATACAGATTGTTTTGTCTCAGTTATCCAAACTATTTACATTCACAATCCAATATTTCATTCAATTTATTGGTCAGACCAGTTAAAAGATCAGTCAGTCAGTCAATCAAACAGTTTATCAAACAGGTTGTCAGTCAGACAGTCACTGAGTCAGTCAGTCAGTCAGTCAGTCAGTCGGTCAGTCAGTCAGTCAGTCAGTCAGTCAGTCAGTCAGTCAGTCAGACAGTCACTCCGTCATTGAGCAATGAAAATCGGTGGTTTAAAATGGCTTGGAAGTTGTGAGGACTTCCGTTGTAAGGGACTTTCCGATGGTTTCAGGTTCAAAACACGATCGAGAAGGTCTGTCCAGTCCAGATTAATACTGGAAATCGCTGATTTATTGTACGATCAAACAGCTATTTGTGTACCTATGGTACGTGCCTGTAGTGATGTTTTATACACTCCCCCACTCACTCACTCACTCACTCACTCACTCACTCACTCACTCACTCACTCACTCACTCACTCACTCACTCACTCACTCACTCACTCACTCACTCACTCACTCACTCACTCACTCACTCACTCACTCACTAAATCATTGAAAAAAACTCACTCACTCACTCACTCACTCACTAAATCATTGAAGAAAACTCACTCACTCACTCACTCCTACACTTATGTATTATGATAATCACCTGATGACTGAAAAAATGACTTTGATCGTTTCGATAGCTAACGAAACAAACTCGTGAAATTTCGGAACGTTCACGAATAATTTTGTTTCGATTGGGTCGAAACGAAACTTAGAAGTTTCGATTCGAGTCGTTTCGTTCATTGTCGATCACTAATCGTGGACACATCTGAACGAACAGTTGCGGAAATGTGTTTACAAATATTTGTTGTTTCAACCAAAAAAACTGAACGCGAAACAACATCACGCTTGTCTGATAATGAATGGGGGGGCCGTTAATTTTCACATTATTTAAAATGTTCATAACGGCGATTGTAATTTAGACAGGCTTTTTTTACTTTCCAGCCGTATCTCAAATATTAGATGAAATCAGATGGAATCTGTAAACTGAAAACAAATGTAATTTATTCCTAAATTTACGCATTCATAGGTCAATTTGAACAGTTTCTCATATCGATAACGCATTCAGAAAAACTCAAACTGGATAAAATCGCTCGATGTGTCGTATAGGATCTCTCACAGATGGAAATTCAACTGTAAGAAACTGAAGTTCAAATCAAAACAAACGTGAAAACCGCAATCGAAAATAGCGTCCGGTTCTTAAGAATTAACGCAATTGACGAAACGATGTTGCTTTTGAACAGATTACGATCAAGTTTAAGATGCCATCCTTCAAATTTTATTCATAACGTTCAAGTTCAAGATGCAATCTTTCAAATTTAATTGCACATAAACAGCTGAACAGTAAGTTGGAAGCCCATAAATACCTCCATTTCTGCTTTTGTATACTCTAAGGTGTAGCGTAAAATCTAATTTCTAGAATTTCCATGTATTTAGGATTCTGGCTTTGCGATGTTGTTCAGAAGTTTTCTCTTTTTGGTTCATTAGTAAAAGTCTATCGGCGTTATATTTATCCTACAGTCTATAGCACGTTCAGGGTTTCTTGATGGCAAAAATGTGTTGGGCACTTGGCTCATTGTCGGCCACGTAGCTCAATTGGTTAAAGCGCCAATCTGAAGTGCGTTAGGTCGTGGGTTCAATTCAGTCAGTCTGTCAGTCAGTCAGTCTGTTCGTCAGTCAGTCAGTCAGTCAGTCAGTCAGTCAGTCAGTCAGTCAGTCAGTCAGTCAGTCAGTCAGTCAGTCAGGCCGTCAGTCAGTCAGTCAGTTAGTCAGTCAGTCAGTC
>OZ038445.1:1013935-1017647 GCA_964036265.1 Daptonema setosum
TGAATCGTGCCTTTGTATGCTCAACCGCACCGAGTGGCCGATCAGCTTGGAAAAGTGTGATGATGTCGAGAACGAAAATCCCGTGTCCAAGTCTTTGGCGTCGACTTTAACCGATGACCAACGCACCAAACTCGCCCGAATCCAATGGGCCGACCTGAAGTTATACCGCACGGCTTTGGACATGTTTGAGCCGTGCGCCCGTCAACACGACTTGGATTTGAGTGAGGAGATGGAGGACGTTGATCGACTGATTGCGATGGGTGATCCCGAGTCGTACTCTTTTTACTATACACGATTCAGACACATGTACAACTAGAAGGATTACATTGTTCATTTATTACGAATTGTTCATCATTGTGAAACATTATGAACAATATTTTCTTTTTACAAATCCGTTTGTTCATTTATCCTATTCATTTACCATATTTTTATAATAGGAAATACCCAATAATATTCTTTTACTTTTACGATTTCTCACCCATTATTTTCTCATTAAACCCTGACAATATTATTCTTAATACTACTACGAATACAGTTTCAAATACTAGCTAGCGTCCTTCCATTGCTAAGGGAATGGAGCAACGTCTGTCCGTTGATAAATTAAGAGGACAGACTAGCGTTCGTCACTGTCATTAATAATCATATAACTGTACTAGGAAAGCATGATACCACAATAAAGCAATACACGCTTACATGTATATGATCTAACCATTGTAACAGAAAAATATCATAAACTAACACACCGAAGAACAATACATCACTATAGGAAACGTTTCTCAGTAGGAATTGTTTCTGGTTTTGCAAAACTATCCCCAGTCTTACAGAGCAGAGCTTGCGGCTAAACTATAAAAGCATAATACAACAATAATGGTCACAGAGAAATCATCATAAACTAACACTATGAAAACTTCAATATGATTTTTTCTTACATTTTTCCTTCGATGAAAATGTTACAAAAATTTTTGTGACTAGACTTAAAAAATTTGCCACTTTACTATAAAGGCATATTACAACAATAAAGCAAAACACCCAACATAACAAAACACACTATGAACAATTCCTCCATATTATACTACTTCTTTCTAGTGTATGTTCAGTTCAGGACATATTTTACAAAACCCTATCCCCAGTATTACAGAACTTGCGACCGAACTAAAAAAACATGATACCACAATAACGCAATACGCACACATACGAATACAATGGACACATAAAAATCATCCTAAACTAACACTATGAACGTTTCCTTTCTAAATTTTTTTTTAGTGCATGTCCGCTTCAGGACTTATTTTGCACAACACTATCCCAGTAATACAGAACTAGACACCGAACTATAAAAGCATGATACCACAATAACGCAATACACGCTTACATCATCAACCAATGATCACAGAAAAGTCATCATAAACTAACACTAAGAAAAATTCATCAATATGATTTTTTTCTAACAGGCTCGTTCGAGTTAATATGTCACAAAGATAGCCAAAACCAGTCTTACAAAAAATGTTCAGTTCAGGAATTATTTTACAAAAACCTATCTCCAGTATTATAGAACTTGCGACCAAACTATAAAAGCATGATACCACAATAACGCAATACGCACACATACGCATACAATGGGACACTCAAATTATCGATCCGATTTCGCTCTATTTGGCATGTACCATAACGTACCGGCTAATTCGGGTTATTCAAGTGTATCGGTAGTTCGGTACACACAAACTGGTCATATTTTAATTAATGCACGCCGATTCGCAAATGTGAGAGAGCTTCTATTCCACTCCAAAAGATACGAGACTGCAGCATTTAATTAGAGGTTTTTTATGTTTTGTATTTTTTATTAAAAATTTCTAACTACTTGTGGCACTTAGTTGTGAAACAGGGTTGACTTAAATTTGCTTTTTATTGTTTTCTTTGCCGAACACGGAACACAGGATTTTTTCAAGTATCAGAAAATGCTTTAAGTGAGGAATGACGATTTTCATAAATGGGAAAATTTACTGTTACTCTATTAACCAAAACGATTCTTTTTACTTTCGAGTTATGCACTTTTTGGTTGTTACAACTTTTGCTCCCAAATCGAATAACTTATATAAAATTTTTGCGAACATTCAAACATTTACTTACATGAAACGCCGCCAGACTGGCTCAATTCATAGTCTACATATTCTCTATAATCCTATATTTTCAGACAATTCAATACGGGAATTTCTACTTAAATGATGCCGAAATCGCCGCGCGGCTCGCCGAAGAAGAAATTACAGTTGAGCAAACTTCGGTCGACGGTGGAGGATTATCTCGGTCTGGATGCCAAACTATTACTGGATGACCACGATCGAATCAGAGCGTTGGAATCCGTTTCCAAGTTGTTGGCCAAGTACATCCTCAGCGCACAGAAGACATCCGCCAGGTGAGTGAGTGAGTGAGTGAGTGAGTGAGTGAGTGAGTGAGTGAGTGAGTGAGTGAGTGAGTGAGTGAGTGAGTGAGTGAGTGAGTGAGTGAGTGAGTGAGTGAGTGAGTGAGTGAGTGAGTGAGTGAGTGAGTGAGTGAGTGAGTGAGTGAGTGAGTGAGTGAGTGAGTGAGTGAGTGAGTGAGTGAGTGAGTGAGTGAGTGAGTGAGTGAGTGAGTGAGTGAGTGAGTGAGTGAGTGAGTGAGTGAGTGAGTGAGTGAGTGAGTGAGTGAGTGAGTGAGTGAGTGAGTGAGTGAGTGAGTGAGTGAGTGAGTGAGTGAGTGAGTGAGTGAGTGAGTGAGTGAGTGAGTGAGTGAGTGAGTGAGTGAGTGAGTGAGTGAGTGAGTGAGTGAGTGAGTGAGTGAGTGAGTGAGTGAGTGAGTGAGTGAGTGAGTGAGTGGTAGTGAGTGAGTGAGTGATTGCGTAAGTGTGATCATATTGCATGCATGAACTGTTGTTTATCCCGTTTTCCAGACCCCAATACCGCAGTGTGTTGGATGATGATCGCAAAAAATCTTTGTAAGTAAGAATGCTTATAAAAGAACGTTAAGAAAGTTTCTTTGTCATTTATACTAAAACCCGAATCTTGCGACCAAATTATGAACAGTGGGGGTTCAGTTATTGCCAGTCATTATAACCATTCGAGTACATCAATCAGTTTTTCTCAATATTACGTGAGTCAGAGTGTGATGTTAGTCAGCGACTCAGTGAGTCAAAGTCAGACTGTCATTGTCGTGCCCCATCAACTGAAGAACTCAGGCAGTTGGTGAGACAATTAGTAAGTCTTCAATTAGTATGTCTGTCGTTTCTTTTTTTCCGACAGTCATTTATCAAGCCATTATACCATGCATACCCATGCAAATTTATAACTGAAGCTATACTTTATCATTCAGTCAGTCAGTTAGTCTATTAGTCATTTAGTCTGTCTGTCAGTCTGTCAGTCAGTCAGTCAGTCAGTCAGTCAGTCAGTCAGACAGTCAGTCAGTCAGTCAGTCCGTCAGTCAGTCAGTCAGTCAGTCAGTCAGTCAGTCAGACAGTCAGTCAGTTAGTCAGTCATTTAGTCAGTCAGACAGTTAGTCAGTCATTTAGTCAGCCAGTCAGTTAGTCAGTCATTTAGTCAGTCAGTCAGTTAGTCAGTCATTTAGTCAGTCAGCAGTTAGACAGTTATTTAGTCAGTCAGTCTTTAAACAGTGATGACTCCCCTCTTGACTAGAGCAAAAAAGCGTCGTGCTCGGTTGCATTCTCTCTATCCGTCTCTCTGTC
>OZ038445.1:1017847-1025347 GCA_964036265.1 Daptonema setosum
CTGTTGGTTGAATAAGTCACTTAGTTAGTGTGTCAGTCAGTCAGTCAATTAGTCAGTCAGTCAGTCAGTCAGTCATTGATTCCGTCGGTTCTTTTTAGAATCACTATTAGCCCCGCAAAGTCATTCAAGATCACTACGGATGTACGACCAAACGAAATTGCCAACCCATCACAGGCTGTTATTGAGTTATTGAAAGAACGTTTGATCTCGTTTGCGAAAACTCCAGACTTTCTCAAGTGTGAGTTAGTGAGTAAGAGAGTGAGTGAGTGAGTGAGTGAGTGAGTTGGTGATTGAGTGAATGAGTGTGTGAGTAAGTGAGTGAGTATGTAAGTGAGTGAGTGAGTGAGTGAGTGAGTGAGTGAGTGAGTGAGTGAGTGAGTGAGTGAGTGAGTGAGTGAGTGAGTGAGTGAGTGAGTGAGTGAGTGAGTGAGTGAGTGAGTGAGTGAGTCAGTGAGTGAGTGAGTGAGTGAGTGAGTGAGTGAGTGAGTGAGTGAGTGAGTGAGTGAGTGAGTGAGTGAGTGAGTGAGTGAGTGAGTGAGTGAGTGAGTGAGTGAGTGAGTGAGTGAGTGAGTGAGTGAGTGAGTGAGTGAGTGAATGAGTGAGTGAGTGAGTGAGTGAGTGAGTGAGTGAGTGAGTGAGTGAGTGAGTGAGTGAGTGAGTGAGTGAGTGAGTGAGTGAGTGAGTGAGTGAGTGAGTGAGTGAGTGAGTGAGTGAGTGAGTGAGTGAGTGAGTGAGTGAGTGAGTGAGTGAGTTAAAGAATGAGTCAGTGAATGAATAAGTGAGTGAGTGAGTGAGTGAGTGAGTGAGTTACTGAGTGAGTGAGTGACTGAGTGAGTTAGCGAGTGGTGTGAACGAGTGAGTTGGTGAGATGGTGACTGAGTGAGTATGTGAGTGAGTGAGTTTGTCAGTTACTGCAGTACCCGGAAGATTGCACTGCATCCAATACAGTAGACGGCCACAAATGCGCCCCGGCTTATCGTCATTGCTTCAACACGATGCTTTTATTACGCCGATGGCCAGAAGAAAACGAGCCTAAATCATGTTGTATGTGCTCATATGACTTAATCAAATGGTGAAAAAATAGTAAAGCTATCTAAATTATCAAAGCGCACTGACTTTTAACTCCCAGAACTTTGGAAAAATTACGGCTTACATTTGTAGACTCCTCTCATTTTAATATTCATTAACGATCTTATGGTTTCGAGATTTGTTGAAAGATAAAAGTCTTACTTGGGAAAATGCCCCTGCTCGTCCCTCGCAGCCAACAAGCCAGTTAAGAGGCCGTCCATATGACCCGCGACCAAAATCCGATACGAAAAAAAATTATTTCTTAATTCGATAGCCCAATAAGTAGATAAGAAAACACTAAAACGGTTTTTGTCGATCAAATTGAGTTATGACAAACGTCACATGAGGTCGACGCGGGGTGCGAAAAGTAAAAAAAACTTAGTTTTACAGTTTTATCATAATAAAGATCCTCTTATTATGCTGAAAACTCGCCTGTATCTTTTCAGACATTACACAGTTTTCAACAAATTTTTTCAGAAGAACATTGATATGAAATCGTTAAAAACTGTCAAATTCTACGTGTTTCTTTAGTCAACTAAATCAACTATTGTATATAATCCTCCGTTCGTTCATTATTGAACCAACGTCATGACCGAACAAATATCGGCGGTCCATGTTTGAATTCCAAGTTTGCTTTTCATTATGGTCGTTATAGCCTAACCAGGGTTTCTTGTTACCCAGAAAGTTTTTGGCGCGCAATTTGAATTCAAATACAATTGGACAAACGTTAATATTTCCGAGAATAAACTCTTTTATCACACAACACTTTAACAGCGTACAAACAATCTGCCAAATAATTTGTAGACGTGGTAACGAAACGGTTCCAAAGCAATGACTTTATATTGGAAAATACTTTGCCTATACATACGTTAAAAAGAACTAACAAACTTGAATTCTTCTGAATATCAATACATTGGGATAAAATAAATAGTAGTCTTTCCATGAAGTTAGTGAACACTAAATCGTTCACCAAAAAGACAGACTTGCCATGCAAACCAGTAAACATAGTGGGCCAGAAGGCCAGAAACAAACAATACAAATTTGAAGGCATTCACTCACTCACTCACTGGAAAATTTGATATTTCAAGTATTGGGAAGTTTTGTGGTAACGTTACTGACTGTGACTGCCTGACGGTTTTATTCGAGAAGATAAATATACAAATTATAATGAAAGGATAACATATAGTGAAATGGATTATTACCTATAAACGGGTCGGTGATACATGTGGTCGCCGAGGCGCAACCAAGAGATGTGGCAGCCACAATACGACAGTGGATGCATGGCCGCCGAAAGCGACCATGTCGGTACCATCGAGAGTGTCATGTTGTGGATGCGAATGCAGATTGCCCTGTGAACGATGGCGTGCAGTGGCTTATATACTGAGTTTACTACGATAAGCCAGTGTACGTCACACAGTGCAATAGATTGATTACGGTATCATAACTGTAGATTATAGGTTATTCAATGTATGGGGATATCAAATGTATATGCAAGAATGTACAGTATCTTCATATAACAATTTGCGAACAATAATTATCCCACTTTGAAATAACAGTAGTTATGAGTGACTAAGCTGATGTGAAATGTAAAGGAACTGTAGAGTGGTCGAAAAATGAAGTCGTTTAAGTCATAGAACAAAAATGTGTATTTGTTATTAGTAAAACATTATTATGTACATGTGACAACGATTGATAAAAAAGAATTGCATGGTTTAGAATATCAACTTGGAAGGTGCGTTATGTACATACTGTATGTTGTTAATAATGTTCTCCAATGAGAAACAAGTCGTAATGAACTGAACAAACAGTTCCTTCTAATTGTACATGTGTCTGAATCGTGTATAGTAAAAAGAGTACGACTCGGGATCACCCATCGCAATCAGTCGATCAACGTCCTCCATCTCCTCACTCAAATCCAAGTCGTGTTGACGGGCGCACGGCTCAAAAATTTTCAAAGCCGTGCGGTACAATTTCAGGTCGGCCCATTGGATTTTGGCGAGTTTGGTGCGTTGGTCATCGGTTAAAGTCGACGCCAAAGACTGGGACACGGGATTTTCGTTCTCGACATCATCACACTTTTCCGAGCTGATCGGCCACTCGGTGCGGTTGAGCATACAAAG
This sequence comes from Daptonema setosum, assembly GCA_964036265.1. Taxonomy (NCBI): domain Eukaryota; kingdom Metazoa; phylum Nematoda; class Chromadorea; order Monhysterida; family Xyalidae; genus Daptonema; species Daptonema setosum. Next base: position 1,021,036 of record OZ038445.1, read on the forward strand.
GCACGATTCACGGTAGTGATTGGTTACGATCACGGTGGAGATACTGCGTAGGTACATAAGTGGGGTGGTTGGTATTGTGGCTGGCGCGAGAAACACTTACTGATGTACAACTGATTTGAACATTATTACGTGTCGACGATGGAGAGGTGTGATGAGTCGGCTGTAGTGAGTGAGTGAGTGAGTGAGTGAGTGAGTGAGTGAGTGAGTGAGTGAGTGAGTGAGTGAGTGAGTGAGTGAGTGAGTGAGTGAGTGAGTGAGTGAGTGAGTGAGTGAGTGAGTGAGTGAGTGAGTGAGTGAGTGAGTGAGTGAGTGAGTGAGTGAGTGAGTGAGTGAGTGAGTGAGTGAGTGAAGGAGTGAGTGAGCGAGTGAGTGAGTGAGTGAGTGAGTGAGTGAGTGAGTGAGTGAGTGAGTGAGTGAGTGAGTGAGTGAGTGAGTGAGTGAGTGAGTGAGTGAGTGAGTGAGTGAGTGAATTATTTGAACCTGCATTCCAGCCCAGATGTTTCGCCTGATGATTAGACAGGGCGGTGAACCAGTTCAGATTTACTTCATCAGGGACTGAAATGGTAAGACTCACTGACTCACTTACTCAATCACTCACTCACTCACTCACTCACTCACTCACTCACTCACTCACTCACTCACTCACTCACCCCCTAACTCATACACACACACTCACTCACTCACTCACTCACTCACTCACTCACTCACTCACTCATTCACTCACTCACTCACTCACTCACTCACTCACTCCCTCAACTGTGTAGTTCTGATGAACTTGATGACTGCCATTGAAATGGTTCGTTTTTTTCTCTTAGCTTATATTGTAGTTTTAACATTTTGTTGTGAAACAATTTGTTTCAACTTTTTGAACTTCTGTAAGACTTTTCCTAACTAACTGACCGAAGCAGCAATATCAAGGTACATAATCATAATATCAGTTTGATAAATTGTTCTGCATACTCCAACGTCCAACCTAAAGATGATTAGATGTTAAAAGGTAAGTGCGTTATGAAAAACCGGAAAAAGATTGTGGAAATTTGATCAGTTCTGCACATGTAGTTTTGTAGTTTTGTAGTTTTGTAGTTTTGTAGTTTTCTTTGGTCTGGCTGATTTATCATGCCTAATTGATTAAAAACCTTGCATTTATGTATTCTTTCCTGACTCTTTTTACAATGTACAGTGTGTGAGATGATAGATGCAGTCAGTCAGTCAGTCAGTCAGTCAGTCAGTCAGTCAGTCAGTCATTCAGTCAGTCCGTCATAGTGGATGTGACTACTGATCTCCTTGCGTATTCCTGGTATCCAAGTACGGCGGGCTTTCAATTTTAGTTTCCTAATCAACAGAAAATTTTTCTGTATTCTTTTTCGAACTCATTGAAAATCCTGTAAACTGACCCCAGTTTCCTGAACTCAAGTCGTAAAAAGCATCGATTGTTTCTGACAAATATATTCGTATTTGGTCTTCAACGTTGTCATTTCTGAATGATTGTGAAATGGGATAATCGACTGACTGACTGACTGACTGCTGACTGACTGACTGACTGACTGACTGACTGACTGACTGACTGACTGACTGACTGACTGACTGACTGACTGACTGACTGACTGACTGACTGACTGACTGACTGACTGACTGACTGACTGACTGACTGACTGACTGACTGACTGACTGACTGACTGACTGACTGACTGACTGACTGACTGACTGACTGACTGACTGACTGACTGACTGACTGACTGACTGACTGACTGACTGACTGACTGACTGACTGACTGACTGACTGACTGACTGACTGACTGACTGCCATGTGGTAAACGAAACTGTGGCACGTGCACCTACGTTGACACAAATGAATACGTTCATGCAAACACCACCAAAACATTTATTAACATGAACCAAACTGAACGTAAAGACTGTGGTAACAAGTCCGTAATTTACTGCATTACATGTACTAAATGTGGAATGCAATATGTTGGGTTGACCACTCAAACCATCAGAACACGGTTTAGCCAACACAAAAATGATGTTAAAAAGAATATAAAAGCAACTTTACTTGTAGAGCATTTTAACAGCGTAAATCATTCACATTCCGACATGAGCATTCGTGTACTGACCAACAGCTTTCTAAATACTCATCAATTAAGAAATGCAGAATTAAATTGTATAAAAATATTAAACACTGCTTATCCTCTCGGCCTTAATGATAACGTTAAAGGCGTAGGAAATCTACGTGTAACTAACTTCGATGAAATAAAAACCAGTTGCAACCCATTTTTCACACATAAATTTGTCCGTAACACTCGTCGCACACGCAATTCAAAAAAGAAGAAGCCGAAACTCAATCCAGAGCTCTCTCAGCAACTGGATCGAGCCTTGGCTGAACATAACAGTAACAAGGTATATCGTCTTCTCAAATGTGCAAATAAAAAAACTATTACATGGATTCTAAAAAACATCGATACTAATCTTCACCATGACACAAAAGCTGTTCTGCAAAGTTTCATTCTAGGACACTACGATATAATCGATAAGCGGAAAGAAGAAAAAACTCCATTGAATTTTAAATTACGATATACAGACAACGTTGTTGAATCACTTAAATCCGAAAAAATGCTGAATAATCCTTACATACGTGACTTACTGGAAATCAATGATAAATACACCGTCCGAGTTATACATGAGTATAACGAAACGATTGGTAAGAAAGTCAGTAATTATAATTCATTCCTCCGTTCAATAACTCATGAAACCGTTGAACAAGACATACCTTGCCTGTGTTCCAACAAACCCGAGTTTATATACCAGCCTTTGGGACATATACTCACCGGCAATCTAAAAGTTATTGGAAATAATATCATTGAAAACGTTCTCGATAAAGGTATGAAGTTCCGCATTCGCTCACATTCCAATAAAGATGATCACATAGCTAATTTTGTCGAGTCGCTAGACAACTTCTATGAGCTCCACAAAAATAAACTAACAAAAAACGATAATTCTAAACTTAAAGTTCGACATCTTCTCGTAGCAAAATGTGATAAAAGACTGCCAAACAAAGATTCTAACTCAAAGTGGGACTACGGAAAAATCATAAAAGAAATTCAGAATAATTATATATTCTCTCCCATTGACAAAGCCACCAATAACTGTGCAGTCATTTGTAAACGCTTATACTATTCGACTGTGAAAAACGAGATCACAAACAACAGAACTTACGACCTAGTTAATGAAAACATTGACAACATAATTGATAACCATGTTGCAATTTGCTCTCATTATGGAATAACTCTCTCTGACAAAGATAAAAGGTTGCCCTTACTGTACGCAATTCCAAAACTAACTACACAAATCACCATACAAGTTTAGATATATATCTGGAGCAGCTCACTGTACTACTAAAATAATTTCTACCATCCTCCTCAATTGTCTACTCACTTTCAAAGAACACTTTAAAAACTATTGTAGAACTATTGAAAAACGTACTAATAACAAAATGTACATATCAGTAGACTCAAGCTACCAGGTTGTAAATTTTCTCGATACTCACAATGTTAAACCTGAAATTGGTGCAAGCTTTGACTTCTCAACTTTATATACAGAGTTGGATCTCAGTGTCGTTGAGCGCAACTTATTCACGCTCGTGGACATCTGTTTTGCAAATTCCGGTAAAATATATATATCAGCCAACAAATCCAAGTTCGGAAGCCATGGATTTTACACAAATAACCATGATGCTAATAGCACTCGATGTCAATTGAATTCGTCAGATGTCAAATCACTCATTCAAATAATTTTAAATAACTCATATGTTACTTTTGCCAACAAAATTTATAAACAAATTCGCGGGATTCCGATGGGTGGCAACGCAAGTCCTCTGATCGCCGACCTGACACTTTCTATTATGGAATACCCTTACTTTAAAACTTACTCACTTCCAAAAATTATACCATTATTCAGATATATAGACGATATATTAGCTGTCAATCTGGACCTTGATAATCACACTGCTGCTATTTATGATTCGTCGTTAAAGCTTAACAAAGAAACACTAATCAACGATGGTATCAATTATTTAGATCTCACTATAAAAACTGGATCTAATAATGTTCATATATACGACAAAACCAATGTTTTTCCATTTCATGTTAAAAAGTTGTATCACTCTTCAAGTTGTGTTCATAGTAAAATGATTAAAGGTCTGGTTATCGGTCAATTTCTCAGATTCACTAGACTCACACCTAAACTTCACTATTGGATTGAAGCCGTGGTTAAGCTGTATCATGCAATGTCAGATAATAAGTTTGATCAACCTACT
>OZ038445.1:1030347-1042847 GCA_964036265.1 Daptonema setosum
ACTGACTGACTGACTGACTTACTGACTGACTGACTGGCCATACATTTCAATAGACTTTTACTAATGGACCAGAAAGAGAAAACTGCTGCACAACATCGCAGAGTCAGCATCCTAAATACATGGAAATTCTAGAAATTAGAGTTTACGCTACGCCTTGACAGTAAACGAAACCAGAAGTGAAGGTATTTATAAGATCGGGCTCGTCTGGGATAGGTCACGTCGATGGTGAACTTGGAAATGAACTGCTCGAATGGATGTCGTATCGTTGTCAATCTGACTGCCTCCATCGGCAAGTGATCGGCAACGAATCGACGGTTGCGGTCGAGTTGCATCGTAAAGTGATTGGACATTCCTGAAAACAATTTTGTTGTTATCATTGCTGACTACATATGTAAGGTGTACAAACGAAATATCATAAGTGAGATTTTATAATACGTTTTGCGAAAATGATGTTATAGAGCCATTAAAAGCCTGTTGCTGGAGATAACCAAAATATTGGGAAAGATAACAATGTACATTTCACTGTCTCAATAGGCGTTGCAGTAATTATTTCTTAACTTTAACCGTCTGAAAAGAATGAAAAAACAGTATTTCAGGATGTTTTTCCGTCAGACATCATTCCTCCAGGTTACCTGGTGTAAACGTATCTTGAACAAAAAAAATTAAAACTTCGGAGGCTCCATCTGTTCTCCATTTCAGTAGATACCTTTCAACTCTTTTGATTCAGCAGAGAAATTGCAACATTTCTTCAGACTATGTTCGGTTTGGTCGGATAGATCGATGATGCCCTGACGTCTTAACCATCGATCGATCGGAGGTCCTCTTTTCGTTAGCAGACAGACATCGGCCACATTACGTGCACAGGTACTGCCAGCTACACAGACATCTGAAAACAACAACAACAACAACAACAACAACAACAACAACAACAACAACAACAACAACAACAACAACAACAACAACAACAACAACAACAACAACAACAACAACAACAACAACAAGTCAACCTTTGTCCATGCAGATTGTCTCCAGCAACTTTTTAACCGAATCATCGCCAGTTTCAAGTATTTTGTGATAAATAAACGATCGACTGACGTTCGCCTGAAACATTTCTACCAAATAACTTCTAGTTGTACACCATACTTATTTTATAATATTTTTCAGCCTAAATATGTACACAGTTGTCGTCCATTAGAAGACCGACCAAATCTTTCTTTTCAAATGTCACATGGTACACAGAGGAAGTACTTACTCTCACCATGAGCGTTTTATATTGTTCTCATTTGACTCATCAAATTCAAAACTCAATATTTTGCTTTAAATTTCACTCAGAGTTTCCCCAGCATATGAGATGAGTTTTGGGCGACACTCCTAGTCTTTGTCTGCACAAAATATTCTTAAACTCGCCGAGAAAAACGACGCTCACTCAAAATCAGTTTGCGAAACAATTGAAATAGTTCTAATATGGACGTAGTCATTTTCTGCTGTATATTATCACACGATTTAACCTTCATTTCTAATGGGACGACAGTTCTACAGAACGAACAGAGTGGTCAAAACTTGCTAAAACTATAATTTCCTGAACTTAAGTTTTCTCGTCAATTCATGGACTTTCCACTGAAGTGGTAATGCCTAATTGGAGATTGTATCAGATATCATTTCATTTCAGGTTTTCCCAGCTCGTGAAACATCACTTACTCATCCACGATTACGAAGACGATGCAAAGTAATTGCATACAACGATTGATGAGTTGACTTGAGTTTGTAGATGCATCACCTTCTATCATATAAAACTAGGGGGTATCACGATCGGGATAATCTGGTACTTATTTTGCTTATGAGAATTCCAAATGGTCTGTAAAATAAGAAACAATCGTGTAACCGTGCGTTTCTGTGCTTCAAAGTAGGCCGGCTTCAGGTGGTAGAACTCGGCTACTTCTTCCATGATCGTCTCATGATCGTCAGAGTTATCCTGTACCGGAAAACATTTGGATGATGTTTTTGTAATTTTTTTGTCGACGTTTGGACTGCCCTCGAGTGGGTCCTGAAGACTGCGTTTGTATCTTGTAGATACCATCGATGTGTCACAGAGACCGATTAAGAGAAACACACATAACGTCCCAACGGCCAGCATACCGTTCCACTTTGTCATTGTTGTTGTTGTTGTTGTTGTTGATGTTGTTATTGTTGTTTTCACCTTAAAATAATCATTGAACAGTTATTGTATTTTAGGAGATTTAAAAGAATTAAAGGTCGTCGTATTAAAAAGGATGTAACAATATTTTTATGTTAGAAGAGTGGGTTTCATAACAACTCGGGTTTTTGTGTTATATACGATGTATACAAATATTGTTTTACGACATAAATAATGTTAGAACGTTCGAAATATACGGTTATTATAACCTAATATATGTATATAATCGTCGTATATTGATAATACTGTACATATACATTGTACAATAATAGTGTACGAATTTGTTTTTCACACGGATATTAGTAATGATAGAGGTTTGCAAAGCTGACTGACTAACTGAATGACTGACTGATTGATTGACTGACAGACAGACTGACTGACTGACTGACTGACTGACTGACTCACTGACTGACTGACTGACTGACTGACTGACTGGTTGACTCATTGACTGACTAACAGACTGATTGACGGAGTGACTGACTGTCTGTCTGACTGACTGACTTACTGACTGACTGACTGATTGACTATGACTGATTGTCTGACTGACAGACTGACTGAGGGGCTAACTGACTGACTGACTGACTGACTAACTGACTGACCGACTGACTGACTGACTGACTGACTGACTGACTGACTGACTGACTGACTGACTGACTGACTGACTGACTGACTGACTGACTGACTGACTGACTGACTGACTGACTGACTGAATGACTGACTGACTGATTGTCTGATTGACAGACTGACTGGTTGACTCATTGACTGACTAACAGACTGATTGACGGAGTGACTGACTGTCTGTCTGACTGACTGACTTACTGACTGACTGACTGATTGACTATGACTGATTGTCTGACTGACAGACTGACTGAGGGGCTAACTGACTGACTGACTGACTGACTGACTAACTGACTGACCGACTGACTGACTGACTGACTGACTGACTGACTGACTGACTGACTGACTGACTGACTGACTGACTGACTGACTGACTGACTGACTGACTGAATGACTGACTGACTGATTGTCTGATTGACAGACTGACTGACTGACTGACTGAACCCTGAACAAGCCATAGACTGTAGGATAAAAATAAGGCCATACAACCGCCATACATTCCAATAGACTTTCACTAATGGACCAGAAAGGGAAAACTTCTGAACAACATCGCAGAGCCAGCATCCTACAGTAAATACATGGAAATTCTGGAAACTAAAGTTTACGCTACGCTACACCTTGACAGCATACGAAACCAGAAATGGAGGTATTTTTAAGCTTCCAGTTTAATGTTCGGATGTTTATGTGCAATTAAATTTGAAAGATTGCATTTTAAACTTGATCGTTATCAATAAAATTTTAAAGATTTCATTGTAGACTTGATCGTTATCAAATTTTTTTTACAGATTTCATTGTTAACTTAAACGTTATCATTAAAATTTAAAAGATTGCACGTTAAACTTGATCGTAATCTGTTCGAAAGCAACATAGTTTCGTCAATTGCGTTATTTGTTAAGAACCGGACGTTAAATTTGATCGCGGTTTTCACGTTTGTTTGATTTGAATTTTTGCGTCTTACAGTTTAAATTCTCTTCAGAACACGATCGTAGACGACACATCGAGCGATTTTATCCAGTTTGAGTTTTTCTGAATGCATTATCGATCTGAGAAACTGTTCAAATTGACCTATGAATGCGTAAATTAGAAATCAATTAAGTTGGTTTTAGGTTTACAGATTCCATCTGATTTCATCTGATATTCGAGATACGGCTGGAAAGAAAAAAATCCTAACTAAATTACAACCGCCATTATGAACATTTTAAATAATGTGAAAATTAACGGCCCACCCATTCATTACCAGACAAGCGTGATGTTGTTTCGCTTTCAGTTTTTTTGGTTGAAATAACGAATACTTGTAAACACATTTCCGCTACTGTTCGTTCAGATGTGTCCACGATTAGTGATCGACAATGAACGAAACGATTCGAATCGAAACTTCGGAGTTTCATTTCGACCCAATCGAAACGCAATTTTTTTGACCGCTCAGTTGTGATGAGTCGCTGTGCAAATTCCCTGAGATTGGTGAAAACAAGGATTATAAACTGAAATTTTTATGCTTCTAATTCATCTTATTAACTGTAATTTTCTGTTATTTCAATGATATAATGTAATTTTGTGCATTCAAAGTCAGTTAAAAAATAAAAAAATAATAGTTGAAAATGATTACTTTCAGGAATTTGACTGTAATTCAAGTTGTATATTGAGTTTGTACCTCTATTATGCAGCAAACAAAACAACTGACTATATGCTATAAGACGATTAAACTCATTTTTTTGACAGCACAACAAAAAATTTAGCGGTTGATTAGAATGCTGCACGTTTTGTGGGACACCCTGTATGTATAACAAGCACGCGTTTTTTATGTCATCTACCGTAAATTTTTTGTTGAATAAAGGTTGTGATAATGCGGACAAAGAAATAACGGGTGGGGTAAAAGTAACCATAAACTATAGCCTGATCGTAAACGGACCAGCGGGACATTGATGAACTAACACTACTACTTTCAAATTTGTTTTTTTAACAACACGGCTCAAAAAAATTTCATGTTTCAATAAATTTTGATAAAAATAAATACAATTATCAGGATTGGTGAGTACCGTAATCTAAGAGAAGAACCACGGATATGAAGGAATATAATAATAAAAACGTGTGGAAAATTATAATCCGTCACTATTGTAGATAAAGTCGATCATTATTACTAGTTTGAAATTATTTTTATTTGAATTTATTCATTTACTCGCATATGGGTCAAAACAGTTATTGTATCACTTTGATGAGCTAAATATTTGCCCAAGCGCCAAAATTAATTTTATGAATTAAATTACTATCATGTCAAAATCTGTTTTTTTCTCGCTTGCTCTTGCGTTTGATGAACCACGGATATTTAAATTCTAATATTTCGACTAATAAAAAATATATGCACGGGAATGATCGAGTATTTATGCAAGGGTCGTTAATCTTCATGAATTCTCAAAGCGCCATTTTGAATTGGCGCCAAAAATATTTCCCTGGTGCATAAAAGTCTTACATTTATTTAGATGTTTCATCCCCTGGTGCGGAAAAGTCTTATCGAAAAAACAAAGTCAAAACTTGTCCGTTTACGATCAGGCTATATGTAATTGGAGGCCAATTTTTCAAAATATTTATATTGAGTGTCAATGAAATTAAAAGCCGAATTACACGTTATTATACATGAGAAATTTGATTCTGATCTATTCTGTCTATTTGTTCGAAGTTATTTCTAGTTTATTACAGGATTTTCTGTATTTTTATGGTTTTTCCTCTTTTGATGTCTCATTCAACCTGATTGGTCATACAAGTTTTTATTGAAAATGATTTTACTCTAACTGGCAGGCATGTGAGAGTTCTTCCCCAAATTATCAACCTACCACCACTAGAAGTTTTGTTGACAAACATTTTCAGACTCATGAAAAATTTTATGGCCATATTTGATACATTGTACTACCATGGTACATACAGTCCCTGCCCTAATAAACGGCACACCAAGCTTGGTCCAAGGTTGGCCCAAGGAAAATTCCTTGGTGCGTGTTATAACATACAGAAATGCTTACCAAGAAACACCAAGGTTGGCCCAAGCGTGGGCCAAGATCTCACCAAGTATTACCAAGAGAAACCATGACGCCACCAAGGAGTTTGAAACATTATGCTCATATTCCTTCATATTATTTTGGGCAAATTAGATTTAGAAATACACAATTCGGAACTGGGTTGTTCAATTTTAGGGAAATAAATTGTTTTCTAATTGTTATTCACGAATATCGGTGCTGGAGTTGATTTTAAGGAGGTTAAGGTCGAACGGGAATTTAGGGTTTTTATATTTGAGTCCAACTTTCTGTTTTTGGTTTCAATTAAGGTGACTTTATGAACTGATAATCCGACGGATATTTATCTAACTAAAAGGTTAACATTTTTATCAACGCATACTCAAAATAACAACTCAATAAAAGATGGAATTTCGAAAAAAATCGTGTTTTTCAATCATGATACCGTAACTCACTCACTCACTCACTCACTCACTCACTAACTCACTCACTCACTCAATCACTCACTCACTCACTCACTCAAAAGCCAAGATGTGAACCACCTACTCACTCACTCAAAAGCCAAGATGTGAACCACCACCTTGTAGTAATGGTGTGATTTTCTGGCTATTAATTGCTTGACTTCAAGGTGTTAAATAATCATAAAAAACATGGCGGGGAGCGGTGTGTTTTTGCTTGTATGGGGAAGGGTAGAGTGGCGTGGGTAGGGCAAGTTTAGAAATGTTCAATTCTGCCATTTTTGTGGTTGAGCTCGTCTAAACCTCATATTGCCTTTGGTGATGTTGTAAAATTACAGTTCTAGAGCTTGAAAACTATGTATATGTATAAAGTCGAACTATATTTGACTCTATCATATCAAAAGTCTGATAATTTTTCTCAAATGCGGACCTGAAACATTAGCTTTTTGTTCACGACCATGAAATAATTCATGGTAAAGCTTGGACCAACCATGGTTTCTCATGGGCGAAGCATGGCCCATCTTGGCAAATCCTTGGTCAGTGCTTGGTGTAATTTCACTATGCTTATACACGCGACGCACCAAGGAATCACCATGAACTCACCAAGAAAACACCAAGCACATGCCAACATGGCCCATGCATGGTCCAACCTTGGACCAAGGTTCAGTGCCGTTTATTAGGGCAGGGACTGTAATGTTTTGCATTAAATCGGCTTGCCTGAGAAAACCTACGGTTTGTATGGGGGTAGGCGTCGACGAAAAATTTTTGAGCTATTAGCGGTTTTAGAACCACTATATGGTGGGTAGTAATCGACCATAGTATTAGGGCTCACAGATGTTTCATCACCGAGAACGAGGACTTTGAAATTTCAAAATTGAAAATTTCAAAAATCTGGAAAAATGTGTCTTTTTTAACTTTGAACGGCGATATCAAAAGATAGCAAAGAGATACTGCCCTGAAAATTTACAAGCTTGTTCTATGTTTCATTGCGGTCATTTTGAGCTCTAAAACGCGGTGTTTAACCAGAAATTCTTTATAGATATTTTATGAAATGTCGCGCTTGGTCGCTTATCCAAGTGACTATACTCAAGGCGATTTCCAATGTTAGCCGAAGCTATTCAGAATATGGCATATAGTCCACGAGTTACCTCAATACATTGCCTTCACAACCTACTGGTGCCACCCCCCCCCCCCCCACATCGTCTTCTTTTAGAATGAAAAATTTGATTTTGTGAAAATTCTTCAAAATGAGAATTGTATTTTTTTCGTTTCCAAACATAAAAAAAAATCATGGTGATCTATGGTCTTCTGAAAGTTAAACAGCAGTGTTTGCCATGTTTTTAGCAACATTTTGAGCTATAACAGTATTGACTTTGATTATTTTTCAACATCTAAAAGTGCAGGTGAACGTTGAGAACTCGGGTATATTGGCGGCAAATAATTAATGTCAAACTTCCTTAGATTTCTTTTATTGAATGATTTATGCACATATATAGTTATATAACTATTGAAACTTATTTATTGTTGTGTTGGCAACATATTCAACACAAGAAACCGCAATGATGGCACTGTTAATGTGTTATTGAAATGACTTGATACTCGTTGAACGGGCCATCGTTATAAAAAGTCGGTATTTCACACTTTTTCAGATTTTCACCTGAGATATATTCAATTGTTCAGTTGTCCATTTTATAAGTTTGTCCTATGTTTATTGCGGTCATTGTGAGCTCTGTTAAGATATAATTAACAATATATCTTATATTTTTTAGTTGTTTCATAGAGTTTCCAGTTTTGATCGCTTATCCATGTGGTTGTATTCAAGGCGATTTCTCACCTTAGCCGAAGCTATTCAGAATAAGGCATATAGTCCACGAGTTACCTTAATACATTGGCTTCACAACCTACTGGTGCCACCCCCACCACATCGTCTTCTTTCACAATGAAAATTTCGATTTTCAGAAAATTCGTCAAAATAGAGACTCGATTTTGTCATTTCTAATCATAAAAAATGCATGGTGAACTGTAGTCTTTTGAAACCTAAACAGTTGTTTTGCCATGTTTTAGCTTCATTTTGAGCTATAACGGTGGTTAATTTGTTTATTTTTCATCATTGGAAAGTGCAGATAAATGTTGAGAACTCGGGTATATTAGCGACAAATAATTTTAGGTCGCACTTTTATAGATTTATTTTATCGAGCGATTGATGCACAGATGTAGTTAAACGACTATTTAAACTTATTTAGTGTTGTGTTGGCGACACATTCAACACAAGAAGCATCAATTATGCCCTTGTTAATGTGGTATTGAAACAACTCGATGTCCGAAAGAAAGGCCATCGTTATCAAAAAGTCGATATTTCACACATTTTTCGGATTTTCTTCCGAGAGCTGTTCAACCGTTACTGGTTGCATTCTAGGACAACTCATTTAAAGCCATCAAAATGATGTCACATGCATGTATTTTGAGGTGTGAGGCACATACAAATCGCCATAGACATCTGCAAACTACACATACAGGGTGACCCAAAAAAGGTGTGCTCGTTTGAGCTACTAACGAATTGAAGCCGTCACGGTTGCTTTATGTAGTCTGTATCCACTCTATAATAGTTTTGTGCATTGTATTACACAATTTATTTCAACATAATGATGGTTGTGCTTCTTGTTTTAGTATGCACGTTTATAACTTATTTTATGTTTTTTTCACAAACTAAGCAAAATTTATTGTATTTGTGAAGTGGAGCACTTATATAATTGACTTGCAACATCAGAAAAAAGTAGAATGAAACCTATTCAAAAGCGCTATACCACTGTTACCCAGCTTTTTCACAACTTTCACAGCAATACATAGCTCAAACGAGCACACCTTTTTTGGGTCACCCTGTATGTGTAGTTTGCAGATGTCTATGGCGATTTGTATGTGCCTCACACCTCAAAATACATGCATGTGACATCATTTTGATGGCTTTAAATGAGTTAAACTAGCTGAATCTCAGGAACCTAAATGAGTATAACTTTTTTGTGACATGACATGAACGAACGATAAACATAATTTTAATATGAGAATGGTTAAGAGATTAGTTTTTTGTAATAAACTTTATAAAAGGCATCGAATTTGTTATTTGAAGTCTGCAGTTGTCCTAGAATGCAACCAGTAACGGTTGAACAGCTCTCGGAAGAAAATCCGAAAAATGTGTGAAATATCGACTTTTTGATAACGACGGCCTTTCCTACGGACATCGAGTTGTTTCAATACCACATTAACAATGGCATAATTGATGCTTCTTGTGTTGAATGTGTCGCCAACACAACAATAAATAAGTTTAAATAGTCGTTTAACTACATCTGTGCATAAATCGCTCGATAAAATAAATCTATGAAAGTGCGACATTAAAATTATTTGTCGCTAATATACCCGAGTTCTCAACATTTATCTGCACTTTCCAATGATGAAAAATAAACAAATTAACCACCGTTATAGCTCAAAATGAAGCTAAAACATGGCAAAACAACTGTTTAGGTTTCAAAAGACTACAGTTCACCATGCATTTTTTATGATTAGAAATGACAAAATCGAGTCTCTATTTTGACGAATTTTCTGAAAATCTAAATTTTCTTTGTGAAAGAAGACGATGTGGTGGGGGTGGCACCAGTAGGTTGTGAAGCCAATGTATTAAGGTAACTCGTGGACTATATGCCTTATTCTGAATAGCTTCGGCTAAGGTGAGAAATCGCCTTGAATACAACCACTTGGATAAGCGATCAAAACTGGAAACTCTATGAAATAACCAAAAAATATAAGATATATTGTTAATTATTGCTTAACAGAGCTCACAATGACCGCAATAAACATAGGACAAACTTATAAAAAGGACAACTGAACAATTGACTATATCTCAGGAGAAAACCTGAAAAGAGTGGTGATGGAATACCGATTTTTTATAACGATGGCCCGTTCAACGAGTATCAAGTCATTTCAATAACACATTAACAGTGCCATCATTGCGGTTTCTTGTGTTGAATATGTTGCCAACACAACAATAAATAAGTTTCAATAGTTATATAACTATATATGTGCATAAATCATTCAATAAAAGAAATCTAAGGAAGTTTGACATTAATTATTTGCCGCCAATATACCCGAGTTCTCAACGTTCACCTGCACTTTCAGATGTTGAAAAATAATCAAATTCAATACTGTTATAGCTCAAAATGTTGCTAAAAACATGGCAAACACTGCTGTTTAACTTTCAGAAGACCATAGATCACCATGAATTTTTTTTTATGTTTGGAAACGAAAAAAATACAATCCTCATTTTGACGAATTTTCACAAAATCAAATTTTTCATTCTAAAAGAAGACGATGTGGGGGGGGTGGCACCAGTAGGTTGTGAAGGCAATGTATTGAGGTAACTCGTGGACTATATGCCATATTCTGAATAGCTTCGGCTAACATTGGAAATCGCCTTGAGTATAGTCACTTGGATAGGCGACCAAGCGCGACATTTCATAAAATATCTATGAAGAATTTCTGGTTAAACACCGCGTTTTAGAGCTCAAAATGACCGCAATAAAACATAGAACAAGCTTGTAAATTTTCAGGGCAGTATCTCTCTGCTATCTTTTGATATCGCCGTTCAAAGTTAAAAAAGACACATTTTTTCAGATTTTTGAAATTTTCAATTTTGTAATTTTGAAGTCTTCGTTCTCGGTGATGAAACATCTGTGAGCCCTAATACTATGGTCGATTACTACCCACCATATAATGGTTCTAAAACCGCTATCAGCTAAAAAAAATTTTCGTCGACGCCAAACTGTAGATTTTCTCAGGCAATGCGATTTAAACTTCATTGATCAAACCGTTGTACGACCACATTTGTCAGGCAATTAGTAAGCAAGCCACCCTGGTTTTTAGTCCGTCAGTCTGTCAATCAATCAATCAATCAATCATTCATTCAGTCAGTCAATCAATGAGTCAGTCAGTCAATCAATCAATCAGGCAATAAAACAATCAATCGATACAAATAGCGTGCTCACCTGAACTCTGCAGTATCTTAGTAGTCAGTGTATATGTTCTATAGGAAATTTTTCTCTGGTTCATAATCAGATGTTTCACACGAAAATCTTCTCTGATTCAAAAATTCTTAACGTAAAGACTCCGTCAGCACTCGTCCGTTTACGATCAGGCAAAACACTCATGTAGTCACGTGTACTGGTGGACGAGTCAAACCTCCAACGGCAGGGGAACTTCACCTACACATTGGGGAACAAACTAAACTTTTTAAAACTGCCAAAGAGGGGGGAACCCCACTTTTCGCTCCCCGTTTAGAAAACACACAATAACCCCATACTGTGGCCGGATAAACTCTATCCAGGGTTTTTCTTGTTAGCCAAAACTTTTTGGCGCGCAGTTTGAATTCAAATCTGTTTTTTGGCACGCTTTTCAATTTCAGAAATAAATTCTGTTTCACTTCAAAAATTTAGATGACATACAAAAAAAACACCTAATTCATTGCATACCTGCGCAACCGGCCCACAAATTTTTTTCGATAACAAGAAACCAGATCCAAGCTACAACAACTATATATATGTATATGCGGACCTGAAAGATACCGATCAATACCCGTAGTGGTATGTATGTTGGTTTTTCGGATACACCACTATGGAGAAACCCTGTAAAAGGTTTAGAACATTACCCGTTTGGACAATGGCCGCCAAAACTCCTTCTACCGCTTTGGAAGTTGCCTGTTTAGACAATGCAGCCATTTCCCAGGGATTTGTTACTGAAAAACTTTTTATGGCGCGCAGTTTGAACTAAAATCTGTTTTGGCGTGCTTTCGAAATTTCGAGAAATAAATTCTTTTTTTTCACATAACATTTAGATGACTTAAAAAAATTGCACCTGATTCATGGCATACGTGAGTAACCGTCCCCCAAAATTTATTTTTGATAACAAGAAACCCTGATCAAGCTATAATACAATATTAATAGGGCATTGTCGCTATCACCCTTTACTGATTTACCTCAATAACTCTGATTTACCACCCATGTTGATTTGTATGAAAAGTTTTTTTACTTGGACTTTTTCCTTAACTAAAGCCATAAAGCGCACTAATACCATATCAGAATGGTGTTTTCGTAGTGGCCAGAGAGTTAAATAAACTGAGGGGCAATGGCAGAAATCCCAGAGCAACGCGGATCTGTCTCAAATCAGGTTTCGAACTTAGGACCG
>OZ038445.1:1047734-1082734 GCA_964036265.1 Daptonema setosum
GTCAGTGGGTGAGTGGGTGGATGGGTGAGTGAACTTACTGATTAAAAAGTTATTAATGCTGGTTTCAGAGCCAGTGGACCCGATTAAAGAGCATAGAAGGGATGTTGAAGGCACGCAATGTTCGGCGTTCGGTGCGCGTGAGTGACATTCCATGGCTTTATTTGGAAACGCGCATTGTGATTCATTAAGAGGCCGTCCATGTAACCCGCGACCAAAGTCCGTTCCGAAAAAAAATTTTATTTCATAAATCGATAGTCTATAATGTGGATAAGAAAACTCCAAAATAGTTTTTTTTCGATCGGTTCTAAAACTCGAGTTATGACGTCAAACGTAACAAGAGGTCGACGTGTGATTTGAAAATTGAAAAAATCGTTTTTTCAAAAAAATATGTATTAAACGTTCACCTATCAAGATAAAATTCACTATATATATGTAAAAATAGGCGAGAAATCGAATGGTGAGACTAATTTTTTTGTAGAAACAAGCAATTTTTGAGAAAATCGAGAAAAACGATTTTTCGATTTTCTCGATTTTCTCAAAAATTGCTTGTTTCTACAAAAAAATTAGTCTCACCAATCGATTTCTCGCCTATTTTTACATATATATAGTGAATTTCATCTTGATAGGTGAACGTTTAATACAAATTTTTTTGAAAAAAACAATTTTTCCAAATTTCAAACTACACGTCGACCTCTTGTTACGTTTGACGTCATAACTCGAATTTTAGAGGCGATCGAAAAAAACTGTTTTGGAGATTTCTTATCCACATTATAGACTATCGATTTATGAAATAAAATTTTTTTTCAGAACGGACCGTGTTCCCACGATGGTCGCCGGTTACGTGGACAGCCTCTTAAAAAAATTCTGATGCTCATTATTACTCATGATATTATGATGGATTTATATAGGATAAGAAATTGATTTACTTATGCCCTTTCACTGTATTCACAGCTCATTTATTTGAATCCCCATAATTTGGCCGGTTTCAGCCACCATAAATCAGCCCATTTTGAGATTTTTTCATGTATCTAACCCGTTGAAGGTGGTTTTGACTGCTGCGAGATTGCGAGAATAATGTTTGTACTGAACGATGTATCTCAAATACGATTGAAATGCGAATCTACTGTAAAATATTTTGTTTGCTCAGTTGTGTATTTTCTGCAAAGGTGATCATGTTTAAATGATGTGAAATTCAATTTAATTTCACGTTTTTTGCGATTGATATCATTTTTGCATTGAATAAATTTTAATTCGACTTAAAATATAATTATGATCGGTGAAAAGCAAAAATAATTATTTTGGCAAGAAAAAATTAACAAAAACCAGTTTGTTAAAATCTAAATTCACAAAGGATTTGGTTAAAAAAAGCAAAGTGGTTAATCACGTCTTCCATACAAAATTAACAAACACTTTGCATATTTTAGCAAAGTCTTTTTAGGTATCAATGGTTCTTAAGCGTTTGTTAAAATTAACATACGCTTAGTTAATTTTAACAAACGCTTAGTTATTTTTAACAAACAATTTTAAGAGTGTCCAAGGATGGAATCGACCGAAATTAAGCCGTTTTACCTACACCTTAAGGGACAAATTCTTCTTTTTGAAAACGCTAAAGAGGGGGGAATTCCAACTTTCTCTCCCCTTCTCTAGGGGGACTATCGGCAGCCGTTCTAACCCCGTCGTGATTGAAAAATGAATTTATCGAAATCCCTGTTGAGATACATATTTTCTCGAATAACTCACGTTTTTTTTCATCTCGCCCACTCTCTCACTGTTTTACTCGCTCACACACTCCCTTGCTTAATCACTGTTTCAGGTGAAAAATTATAGAAATTCACCACTCAGATTTTCGAAAATGTTAACAGATATTAAAAAAGGTAACAACTCCCTCGATAGCTCAGTTGGTAGAGCGGTGGACTGTAGTGGTACACACAGACATCCATAGGTCACTGGTTCGACTCCGGTTCGAGGGATGTGCAATTTTTACCAAAACACCATGTACTTTGTCACTCACTCACTCACTCACTCACTCACTCACTCACTCACTCACTCACTCACTCACTCACTCACTCACTCACTCACTCACTCTATTCCTGAAGTCGAATCAGCCACTCACAGACCGGATAACTCACTCACAGTCACATATGGTCGCCTATTGCTGAATAAATAAACACGGACCTTTTAACTCTAGTAAGTATTTTGTCTTCAACACTTTAGCTCTTCCGGTGTTTTAGCCCATTAAGGTTTATCAAGAGTAAACTAAACTGAATTAAGTAAACAAATAACACGAAACTTTGAAAACTGAAAATTTACCACCGAGACCATTTAATCCACAAAGCTATGTATTCCAACATAATATGCAATATAATCTTTGGTTGCCTTCATAGTCGGAGTTCCAACGTATTTCGGGACTTTTCAGTAAACCTTTTCGTTGTTTCGTTCCGAAATTTTCCGAAATTTTCTTTCCGTTTGGATTTTGAAAACGTTTCGGAATCAAGTGTGATCAGGAAAGAGTTTACGGAAAAGTTCCGAAAGTGCAAGTTTCCAAGTTGCAACTCCGACTATAAATGCACCCTAATGATGACAATGGATGGGTCTGATGGTATCGGGAAGATTGTTTATCTAACGGCCAGATGTTAATCAGAGATTACCGTAATCGTGAACTTGCGAGAATCAGAAACACAACTATCATATATTAAACAAAAAATTTCTTCTTATTAGAAAGATATTGAATGTTAATTACGCTGGAAATTATTTGTCGCCTGTCTAAAAAGCTTGGTTACTGAAATTTGTGTTCCTACATGAATATACCTAGTCTAGTGGGTAGGGCGCCGTACTCGAAAAAGGGCGGTCCTAAGTTCGAAACCTGATTTCAGACACAGATCCTCTTGTGTTGTTCTGGGGTTTCTGCCATTGCCCCTCAGTTTATTCAACGTCTCTGGCCATTATGAAAACACCATTCTGAATGATATTAGTAACACCAATCCAAATAATAAAAAAGGCCATTATTCATGGTTCCAGACTACAGAAATCAACCATGGCGGCTTGAATTCATTAAGACGGTCTTTCGCTGACAAATGATCGTTTGAAGCAGAGCTGATGGGGTTATATTGCTTCTTTATCAAAAACCAATAAACGTGCAAGCAGCCAGCGAAACAGAGCACACAAAAAGATGTGTAGACGAAAACATGCCCAATCGAATGCGCTATACCGCAATCTACCATGTTGTCCACAAATTCCACAATAACGGCTCAATCGAGCAACTTATTTTGTTCCACCCTGTACATTTCATTTATTGAATTGAGGCTAACAATGTTTTATTATCAGTAATTATGTGAAAAAATAGTAAATAAACAAAATAAGAGCTTCCAACACATATGCATTTTTATGCACATTTAGCTATTGTTCTCTTGAACGTAATTGTAATGTGATCCAAACGTCTTTATTCAGTTTTACCATAAAATATGAATTTTTC
The DNA here is from genome assembly GCA_964036265.1 of Daptonema setosum. Taxonomy (NCBI): domain Eukaryota; kingdom Metazoa; phylum Nematoda; class Chromadorea; order Monhysterida; family Xyalidae; genus Daptonema; species Daptonema setosum. Next base: position 1,051,207 of record OZ038445.1, read on the forward strand.
GATGTGAAATTCATTGTTTTTTTATAATCGTGTGTAACACTTAAGAATTGAAAGATTGAACTTTAGTAGCACTTCATTTTTAGGCAAAAAGATGTTTAATCGAATGCTTTTTACCGCAATCTCACAGCGTTTGTATAACTTTCACGATAACCGCTCAAATGCGACACGTTTTTTGCCCCACTCTGTATGTGAGTTGTGCCTTCCCATCCACAAGACGTCAAGGGTGCTCCAACTGTTTATGGTGCTGTAATCAGCTATACTGGATGTTGATTCAAGTACTGGTTTATCGGATACCATGGAAGTTTGAGTGTATTGACCAGATTCTCAGGTTTATATTTGGTTGATATAACCTTTCAGTCAAGGAGTTTGGTGAATTGGGATGGTTGCGTTACGTTTTATACTCGTTACGGTTTATACTCACATGGTTCATACTCGTTACGTTTCATATTCGTTACGTTTCATACTCACACGGTTTATATTCGCAAGTTCCATACTCGTTACGTTTCATACTCGTTACGTTTCATACTCGTTACGTTTCATACTCATTACGTTTCATACTCGCAGGTTCCATACTCGATACGTGTCATACGCATTACGTTTCATACTCGTTACGTTTCATATTCGTTACGTTTCATAATCACACGGTTTATATTCGCAAGTTCCATACTCGTTACGTTTCATATTCGTTAAGTTTCAAACTCGCAAGTTCCATACTTGTTACGTTTCATACTCGTTACGTTTCATACTCGTGACGTTTCATACTCGCAAGTTTCATATTCGTTACGTTTCATACTCGCAAGTTTCATACTCGTTACGTTTCATACTCGCAAGTTTCATACTCGTTACGTTTCATACTCGCAAGTTTCTTACTCGTTACATTTCATACTTGCACGTTCCATACACGTTACGTTTCATACTCGCAAATTCCATGATCGTTACGTTTCATACTCGTAAGTTTCTTACTCATTACATTTCATACTTGCACGTTCCATACACGTTACGTTTCATACTCGCAAATTCCATACTCGTTACGTTTGATACTCGTTACGTTTCATACTCACACGGTTCATACTCGCAAGTTCCATACTCGTTACGTTTCATACTCGCAAGTTTCATATTCGTTACGTTTCATACTCGCAAGTTTCATACTCACAAGTTTCATATTCGTTACGTTTCATACTCGCAAGTTTTATACTCGTACGTTTCATACTCGCGAGTTTCATACTCGTTACGTTTCATACTCGCAAGTTTCTTACTCAATACGTACCATACTCGTTACGTTTCATACTCAAAGGTTCCATACTCGTTACGTTTCATACTCAAAGGTTTCATACTCATTACGTTTCATACTCGCACGTTTCATACTCGTTACGTTTCATAGTCACACGGTTCACACGTTAGTTAACGTTACGATTTCACCCGTTACAATTAGGCGTCACGCCACATTTGTTGCATGTTTGCCATGTTGAAAAAATACCAGATAAATAATATTTAAACAAGAAACGAAAATGCCAAACGGCAATAAGTGAGTACATATGATTGGTCTAAAATGGCATCTATAGATAGAAAAGGTGAAAACAAGTAATTTAAGACATATAGTTTAACTGTAAGTAACCTTAAAAGCATTGAGCTTGCAGAGTAATTTGTACTCAACTCAATTGGTCAATCATATCAGGCTGCGATTTTTTTTCTATCAAACTTTTAGAGAATATTGTCACAGTTACTATAAACAAAATATTAGCACGGACAGTTATGGCGTTCCAGGAATTATTATTTTTAGTACATAATAACTGTTGCGTATAAGGCGACCATGAATTCAGTTTGTTCGTGGAAATCAACTAATCAAAGTAATTTGTAACGGTTATCTAGGTATTTTAATGTTTTAAAATTTTCGTACCATACGGAGTTTTAACTGCTTAAAATGGTAAAATGTGCGGATAACACGGTTGGGCGTGCGGTAATGGTGGTTGAAATTTTCATAGTATTATTATAACTGAGGTTCGAATATTTCGCGACAAAAGTGACAAATTCAAGGTTTTTTTTGTAAAACTCTTGCCACACACCTTAAATTAAAAATTTAAAATTAATGTGTCTTGCTAACATGTTACAAAAAACAAACGAAAATTAGAGTGCGTGAAATTTTTTTACAAAAAAACTGTCCCGACAATGTCCCGGAAAACTGTCGCGAAATATTCGAACCTCAGTTATACAAGGAAAAATATTATTGTTGTGAAAGGTTGACACAATAAAAAATATATTATCGTTTTTCTATTATGTTAAAAGGAAATCATGCGTAATTTAGCTGCCTAATTAGTATATGTCCAGATATTGTTATAGTCCATGACCAATTACTGCAGAGTAAAATAACACTAAACAAAATTCTGTGTGCCGTTGACCACGAACAAACGTTCAAATTGGCGGAGTTGTAAGAAAACTACCGGAAAAGTTGTTGAAAATTAAAAAAATCCGGGAATTTTTATTCTCATTGTATAGATCTTGTTTCGATGATTTTTTCATGTATTTGTCATGAAAAAAAATCTGCGAAATAATATCTATAAAATGAAAATGAAAATTCGTCGAAAAAAAACTTTTTCCGGTTGTTTTTTTCCACCCCGCCAATTTGAATCGTGGTCAACGGCACACAGAATTTTGTTTAGTGTTATTTTACCTGCAGTAATCAGTAGTGTTATTTTACTATATAATGATATGCTATTGACTTTGTTTGCTAAAGTGTTTGTTCGAGTCCAATCCTAAAATTTGTTTGGTAGTAACTGAGACAATATTCTCTAAAAGTTTGATAGAAAAAAAATCGCAGCCTGATATGATTGACCAATTAAGTTGAGTACAAATTACTCTGCAAGCTCAATGCTTTTAAGGTTACTTACAGTTAAACTATATGTCTTAAATTACTTGTTTTCACCTTTTCTATCTATAGATGCCATTTTAGACCAATCATATGTACTCACTTATTGCCGTTTGGCATTTTCGTTTCTTGTATCCAACTTTTCTATACATAAGTCAATTAATCATCTTTGCTTTTTATAAATAATAAAATTGATCATAAAAATATGTGTTGAAAATGGTTAAGCGTAAAATTAAATTAAAAATTTTCATGAAACGTTTATTGATAATGGGATCACCTACTTATGATCGCCTATGAAACGTAATTGAGTGACTCCAGTTGAGACAATCGATTCTTTCGAACAACATATTTTAAGCAGGAAACATTGCAATGAAATCAAATTTGCTATTACGAGTTCAGGTTTCTACCGAACATGAAAAATTTTCGCGCAATATTCATTGGGAGAAGATAAAAATATCGCGAAAAAGTCAAGTACCCAATGTACCCAACAAAAATCTATACAAATCAGATACATACATTCGTATATTTGTATAAACACATAAAAATATACATAATGACACAATTCTTAAAGTACATGCTGTTTTACTAAGTGAAGTGCAGGGTGATTTGTGAAAAGTTATTTTATTCTAAATGCAGTAAGTGTGAGTTTCACCAATAAACCTTAACAGTGAGCATTGAAAACAAAAAAAAACATGTTAGTTTGTTAGAATTATCGGTAACCCTGTAATTATTTTTGGGACATCAACTACAAATGCTGTAGTAACCGTAAAATAAAATTTTATATCACGTTGTATTGGAATTTCGAGTCACCCTGTAATGAAATTTTCGCCAAAGACAGTTTCAACCACCCTGTAATGACTTTTGGGTCAACAATTGTAAGTAAAAGAATCCATATCACTCGTTTTGAAATTTCCATTCATCCTGCCTAATTAATTTTCGGTCACCCTGTAATGAAATTTTGATTAGAGATTTTTCGGTTACCCTGTAATGATTTTTGGGACATCAACTTCAAATGCTGTAGTAACCTTAAAATGAAATTTCATATCAGAATAAATTTTCAATTCACCCTGTATTGGAATTTCGAGTCACCCTGTAATGAAATTTTCGCCAAAGACAGTTTCAACCACCCTGTAATGACTTTTGGGTCAACAATTGTATGTAAAAAATCCATATCACTCGTTTTGAAATTTCGATTCACCCTGTATAATGAATTTTCGGTCACCCTGTAATGAAATTTTGAATAAATATTTCTCGGTAAACCTGTAATGATTTTTAGGACATCAACTACAAATGCTGTAGTAACCGTAAAATGAAATTTCATATCACGTTGTATTGGAATTTTGAGTCACCCTGTAATGAAATTTTCGCCGAAGACAATTTCAACCACCCTCTAATGACTTTTGGGTCAACAATTGTAGGTAAAAAAATCCATATCACTCGTTTTGAAATTTCGATTCACCATGCATAATTAATTTTCGGTCACCCTGTAATAAAATTTTGATTAGAGATTTTTCGGTTACCCTGTAATGATTTTTGGGACATCAACTACAAATGCTGTAGTAACCGTAAAATGAACTTTAATATCACGTTGTATTGGAATTTCGAGTCACCCTGTTATGAAATTTTCGCCAAAGACAATTTCAACCACCTTGTAATGACTTTTGGGTCAACAAGTGTAAGTAAAAAAAATCCATATCACTCGTTTTGAAATTTCTATTCACCCTGTATGATAAATTTTCAATCACCCTGTACTGAAATTTTTGATTAAAGATTTTTCGGTAACCCTGTAATGATTTTTGGGACATCAACTACAAATGCTGTAGTAACCGTAAAATGATATTTCATATCACCCTGTATTGGAATTTCGAGTCACCCTGTAATGAAATTCTCGCCAAAGACAGTTTCAACCACCCTGTAATGACTTTTGGGTCAACAATTGTAAGTGGAAAAAATCCTTATCACTCGTTTTTGAAATTTCGATTCACCCTGTATGATGAATTTTCGATCACCCTGTAATGAAATTTTGAAAAGAAGTTTTTACGGTAACCCTGTAATGGTTTTTGGGTCATCAACTACAAATGCTGTTGTAACCGAAAAATATAATTTCCTATCACCCTGTATTGGAATTTTGAGTCCCCCTGTATAAAGAATTTTCGGTCACCCTGCAATTAAAGAACCTTAATTAAAGCCTCAATGTGCCACTTAAGTATCCATTATATTGTTTGCGCCTTCGAACGTTAGCTCCATGAAAAACTTTCAGTAACCAGAACGTCAGCTTTACAAAAAAAATCTTCCATTCAGCCTAACCAGATTTAAATGGAATGGTACCAAAATTTGAGCCACAAAATGTGCCATCACATATGTGCCATGATGGCACATCAAGATTCAGTATCTCTCTTGCGCCTTGATCCGTTATTTTCGCAAAAAAATCAGCTGGCTACTTTATGAGAGCCTATCAATTTTCAGCACATTCTTTGGACCAAGCGTGTGTGTATACAACAGTGGGTAGTACATTTCCTAACCGGGACGTTTTGAAAACAGTTATGGGTTTTTCGCACTTGGCGAAAAAAACAAAGTTGCTTGCGTTAAGGGCAGGCGTGCACTTGCGCCGGTCCTTGCGCGTGTGCCGTTGATTGAAACAATTAGAAACTTTGGCTACCCCCAGGTTTTAAACTATGGAGAATTCAATGGTGCCAATGAAAAGTTTATAGGATGATTATTTAGGGGTGAAATTCAATTTAAGGGCCCAATCATATATAGTAGTAGCTACCGCTACTACTACGATAACTGAATTTGTTCTTGTACATGTGCTAGCTTATAACGCCATTAAGATGTAACCCTCGATAGCTCAGTTGGTAGAGCGGTAGACTGTAGTGGCATACGCAGACATCCATAGGTCACTGGTTCGACTCCGGTTCGAGGGAATGATTTGTTTTTTCGTTGGTTCATTGTCTCAGTGCTTTTTTAATGTTTCACTTTTTGCTCACTCACTCACTCACTCACTCACTCACTCACTCACTCACTCACTCACTCACTCACTCACTCACTCACTCACTCAAACACTCACTCACTCATTCACTCACTCACTCATTCACTCACTCACTCACTCACTCACTCACTCACTCACAAAGCTGCTGACGTGCTCACTGTCACTGATGAGCCAATTTATGTGTATCCGTCTGAACTTATACTCACTCACTCACTCACTCACTCACTCACTCACTCACTCACTCACTCACTCACTCACTCACTCACTCACTCACTCACTCACTCACTCACTCACTCACTCACTCACTCACTCACTCACTCACTCACTCACTCACTCACTCACTCACCCACTTCCCCATTGTCCCGGCTGATTCACAAACTGACTTACTGTTCATCTATTTCAGATGAACATGGATGTAGTGGTCCGTATTTACATAAGCTTATTCAGGAAACTGCTTTTCATTTTCTTGTTTGTTCAGTATCGCTGTGTTTTGTAGAACATCCTACAGGCATTTTGACCCTGCGTTACAAACGATTTCAAATAAAAAAACATTGGTGACATTTTTATGTGAAGATTATCAGCTTTTTAGAAAGCTTAGTATGTCCCCTCGATAGCTCAGTTGGTAGAGCGGTGGACTGTAGTGGTATTACACAGACATCCATAGGTCACTGGTTCGACTCCGGTTCGAGGGAATGATAATTTTTTCACTGTCAACCGGATTCATTCACTTGTTTTATTTGCTCAGTGCTTTTTCACGTTTTGGTCATCCATCTTTTTGCTCACTCACTCACTCACTCACTCACTCACTCACTCACTCACTCACTCACTCACTCACTCCCTCACTCTCTCACTCACTTACTTACTTACTGACTGACTGACTGACTCACTCACTCACTCACTCACTCACTCACTCACTCACTCACTCACTCACTCACTCACTCACTCACTCACTCACTCACTCACTCACTCACGCACTCACTCACTCACTCACTCACTCACTCACTCACTCACTCACTCACTCACTCACTCACTCACTCACTCACTCACTCACTCACTCACTCACTCACTCACTCACTCACTCACTCACTCACTCACTCACTCACTCACTCACTCACTCACTCACTCACTCACTCACTCACTCACTCACTCACTCACTCACTCATCACTCACTCATCACTCACTCACTCACTCACTCACTCACTAACTCACTCACTCACTCACTCACTCACTCACTCAAACACTCACTCACTCATTCACTCACTCACTCATTCACTCACTCACTCACTCACTCACTCACTCACTCACAAAGCTGCTGACGTGCTCACTGTCACTGATGAGCCAATTTATGTGTATCCGTCTGAACTTATGGTTATTTTCCGGGCCAGGAAACCCAGACGGTTGTGAGAAAATTGGTTTACTTTCTGAAAATACGTGTTTATTTTTTGAAAGTACTTGGTTTACTTTTTATAAATGCTAAGTATACTTGATTTACTTTGAAAATTTTTTACTTGGTTTACTTGCTAAAAATACTTAAACTACTTTATAAAATACTTGGTTTACTTGCTAAAAATACTCGTTTACTTTCTGAAAATACTAGTTTACTTTCTGAAGTTTACTTTCTGAAGTAAACTAGGTATACTTTTTGAAAATACTTGTTTACGTTTGAAAATACTTGGTTTACTTTATGAAAATAATTGATTTACTTTCTGAAAAAACTTGATTTTTTTTAAACTTGTACTTGGTATACTTTCTGGAAATACTTGGTTTACTTTCTGAAAATACTTGATTTATTGTTTAAAAAATTTTACTTGGTTTACTTTCCGAAAATACTTGGTTTACTTTATGAAAATACTTGATTTTTTCATTAAAAATTGTACTTGGTTGACTTGCTGAAAATACTTGGTTTACTTTATGAAAATACTTGATTTATTCATAAAAAAATTTTACTTGGTTGACTTGCTGAAAATACTAGGCAAACTTTCTGAAAACGCTTGTTTACTTTCAGAAAAATACTTGGCGTACTTTCTGAAAGTACTTGGTTTACTTTATAAAAACACTTGGTTTACTCTCTGAAAATACTTGATTTTTTTCAATTGTACTTGGTTTACTTTATAAAAAACTTGTTTACTTCTGAAATTACTAGATAAACTTTTTTTAAATACTTGGTTAACTCTCTGAAATTACTTGATTTTTTTAAATTGTACTTGGTTTACTAGCTAAACATACTTGGTTTACTTTCTGAAAATACTTGATTTACTTTCTGAAAATAATAGGTAAACTTTTTGTAACTACTTGGTTTAACTTCTGAAAATACTTGATTTTTTTCTAATTGTACTTGGTTTACTTGCTAAAAATATTTGGTTTACTTTATAAAAATACTTGGTTTATTTTATAAAAGTACTTGGTTTACTTTCTGAAGCTATAACTGAGGTTCGAATATTTGGCGAAAGTTTACTGGAACATTTTCGTGATAGTTTTTTGTAAAAAAGCACACAATTTTTGTTTGTTTTTGGTAACATTTAAGCCAGGCATAATAATTTCAAATTTTCAATTCAGAGTGTGGCAAGAGTTTTATAAAAAACAGTGAATTTGTCGCGAAATATTCCAACCTAACCTAAGTTATATTGTATGTTCACTTTCTGTAAATACGCAGTAGTCGGGGCTGGCGAACCTCGACAGGTTTTTCTTCCATCATTAGGCAACGATAGGCTATATTAACAACGTGCTTTAGTCTGGTCCAACTCGGATCCGTATTCCGGGTTCACTGATTCACCAGCGAATGAGAAGGGGTGGAAAAAAGTGAAAATCCCCCTTTTCGGCATTTTCAAAAAGTTGAATTTGTTCCATAAGGTGTAGGTAAAACGACCTGAAACCTGCAAATTCTCCTCTCTTTGACGAAATTCCCCTCCCTTTGGAAGATTCGCTCGTCCGCCAGTGCACTGACTCACTGTTTTTCACATAAATTATCCCGAAAACTGTGTAACCCAGACACGGACGGAGGCACCAGCGGACGAGAAGGGGAGGGAAAAGTGAAATTCCCCCTCTTTGGAGATTTCTAAAAAGCAAAGTTTGTTTTCGAAGGTGAAGATAAAATGGCCTTACTTCTGCGAATTCCCCCTCCTTGGGATGATTCCCCTTCATTTGGAGGTTTGGCTCATCCACCAGTGGGCGGATGAGACGATCCTCCAAAGGGAGAGTAATTCAGTTAAACAGGGGGGAATGGACGGTTCCCACGTCATTTTACCTACATCTTGGGGAAAAAAATTCTACTTTATGAAAACGTTAAAGACGCAATTCCATTTTTTTCCATCCCTTCTCATCCGCTCTTGGTTCCAGACATCGACATCGACATCCCTTATCCCATTCTAAAGACCCTATTTGAGATACCATGGAATCACTAGCGGACGCGAAGGGGTGGGAAAAGTGGAATTCCCCCCTCTTTGGCGTTTACAAAAAGTAGATTTTGTTCCCTAATAAATAAATAAAAAGAGTGAACAAAGGATGGCGTTTCGTCCCTTAATCGAGACGCCTGGATTGGTGGGACTCTTCAGCCGAAGTCCAATCCAAAGTGTGAAAAATAATAAGATAGAAGAAAAAAGAAAAAGAGAAAAGAAATAGTACTTTATATAGTAAAGTACATCTGAAATTGTCATTTAAATGACTAACTCGCGGTACTGTTTCACGAGCAAGATATGAAACTATTTACAGATTTAGTGTGACTGTAAATAAGTATAATATCACGCAGTGTAACGAGAATTGAGTTTTTTGAATTTGAATATTGCGAGCAAAGGGAATGACTTGTTGCAAAAAGAATTGGGAGTTATTTTGTCCTCAATTCTTAATACAATCCAAGGTTCCAGATTGGTAATGCAAGCAAACAATGAACGATAGTGAATAGCGCAGTCTATATATAGTGTAGAATAGAGGCTAATCCGGTCAGTCAGTGCGTGTCTTGTGCGGAAGGCAAGTGAGCGGATTTAATGGGTTTTTTTTTATTTTATTTTAATGTGTAGGTAAAATGGCCTAATTTCTGCCAATTCCCCCTTTTTGGAAAGAGTTCCCACCCTTGGAGGTTCGGCTCGTATGGAATATAGCTGGTTGAAAATGGTATAAAAAATAGTTCATTCCTGTATGTCAGGTTATGGGACGGACGACTTCATATGGGATGTAAACACCATTCCAAGATCCTGTTGTTTAACAAACACTCCAGCTATTCCAGCTGCAAATTTCCGAACCCCAAAAGTTTTCCTGAAATTTTTCCCAAACACGGAATTTTTGCGTGCTTATTAAGGTGGGTGAACCACTGAATTACCACCGCTGCGCGGACCTAACGCAACTGTCCTCGCACACTCTCGGATAGGTTATCGTGGGTTAACGGACAGTAAAACTTCATATGGAAGATATTTTTGATGACAGAAAAGTTTGGGCATTATGTGAAAATTCTAAGAAAGTTTTTTGGGGTCGGAACTTCGCATTCCCCATCTCATGAAACACCACCTTCTCATGAAAAAATAAGAAGATGATGACTGGTCTATGTTACAGCATACAACGAACGAGTTGAGTTGAGTTAGATTAAGCTTGGGCTTCATCACCTTCTCTATATACATCTGATTGATTACGAGCCTAAACTCAAACTTGCGGTAATTAAGATTTGCACTTTTCACAGGATAGAATTCATGTAAAACCTTACTAGGGACGATATCGATACCAGCGTGTTTTCACGCCTGAAATTCAGCCTTTTCTTATGCGTAGAAAAGTTGTATAACAGAGGTGCGCTTTCAAATTCAGTATTGTAATCAATTGATAATGCTATATCATAGAAAACCCTGAAGTGATGTTTCACAGTCTTGATTCCACTAGCGGACGTGAAGGGGTGGGAAAATGAAAATCCTCTCTCTTTGGCGGTTTCAAGAAGTGGAATTCGTTCTTTAAGGTGTAGGTAAAATGGCCTTCTTCCTGCTGATCACCCCCTCTTTAACGAAATTCCCCTTCTTTAGAGGATAAGCTCGTCCACCAGTGCTTGAGAAAATCAAATGTGAGTGTTTTTTTCACTACCATCTTGAAGTATCCATTTGTTTTCTTCAGGGCATGACCTACCATTACCTTGTACTTATGCAGACCAACAGGGGTGGGAAAAGTGGGATTCCCCCCGTCTTTGGGGTTTTCAAAAGTGGAAATTTTCCCCTAAGGTCTAGGTGAAAAGACCTGAGAACTGTCATTTCTCCTCTCTTTGGTTAAATTCCCATCACTTTGGAGGATCAGCTCGTCCGCTAGTTACCTTGAGTACCATTCCTACTGTGTTGGCGCTAGCGGACGAGGGAAGCACTGATAAGTGGACTTTCCCCCCTCTTTGACATTTTCTAAAAGTAGAAATTTTTCCCTAAGGTGTAGGTAAAATGACTTGAAAACTGCCAATTCCCCCCTCTTTTGGCAAAATTCTCCTCCCTTTGAAAGATTGCTCGTCCGCCAGTGTAGGATGGTTCCTTCTGTGGCGGCCAGTTCTTCAGATCACTGGCGGACGAGATAATCCTCAAAAAGGGCGGGGAAATTCCCCAAGAAAGGGGAATCGGCAGTTTTCAGAACATTTTACTTACAACTTATGAAACGAATTTTACTTTTTGAAAATGCCAAAGTGGGGGAAATTCCACCCTGACCCTTCCCCGTTCTGGCCCGCCGTGGCTTCAGATGTTGCCGTAACAGATTTTGGTATATTGGTGGATGTGGGTACAAGGCACACATCTGAAAAACACTGCATACACTGACGGACCAGAAGGGGAAAAAGTGGAATTCCCCCCTTTGGCATTTCCAAAAAGTATAATTTGTTCCCTAAGGTATAGGTAGAATGGCCTAATTTTAACGAGTTTCCCCTCTTTGGGAAGATCCCCCTCCTTTAGAGGTTTGGTTCGTCCATCAGTGTTTGAAACAATCAGATTGGAACAATGCATGCATCGGGCAAGCCAAATCTCCAAAGGGAGGGAATTTCGTCGAAGAGGATGGAATTGGCTATTTTACCTATGTACACCTTGAGGAACAAATTATACTTTTTTTAAGAGCCAAAGAGGGCTTAATTCCATTTTTCCCGCCCCTTCTCGACCGCCTCTGATCTGAAACTTTTATCTGAACGCCCTAGATAAGATCGTGGAGGCTACTCCCGGTTTGCTCGTCTCCAAACCTTATAGATCTACTGTAAACTTCTTCTCAGAACAACCGGACGACCCAATCTTTCAAAGGGAGGGGAATTTTGCAAAGAGAGGAGGAATTGTCATTTTTCTTGACAATTCACCCAAACCTTAGGGAACAAATTCTATTTGTTGAAGCATTTAAAGAAGGGGGAATTCCACTTTTCCCACCCCTTCTCGTCCGCCAGTGCCTGGGACGGATTCATCGGCGAGATTTGAAATGTTGAAATCAATTTTGGCATCAACCTTGAAAGTCATTTAGGAAGTCATTGTAAAGCTCGTATGTTAATTCGAGTATAATTTCTTGATACAAAATTATACCTCAAGTCAACAGATAATGAAACATCAGATAATCAGTGTTAACACGCACATCAATCCTCATCACCCCATGTTGAATTACACATGGTGTCAACCGAGTTGAGTTGAGGCTTCTGATGTTTCTTTGTCATACGTTTTCGGGCATTACTTTTGCTTGCAAAACCAACATATTTAGCTGTGATACTGAAAAGAAAAATTCTTTCTTCATTTTATACAGTTAGTAGACTTTTCTGTACCTGCATAGACAGGTAATGCTTCAATGTAACACAGTTCAGTATGTTACTCCTACAAACTTGGTCAAGTTATGTAATAACTACCGTTCAAAATGATAACGTAACGCCTCGATAGCTCAGTTGGTAGAGCGGTGGACTGTAGTGGTTCACACAGACCATCCATAGGTCACTGGTTCGACTCCGGTTCGAGGGATTCTGTTTTTTTTGGATTTTTTTCATTTAGATACTCACACACTCACTTACTCACTCACTCATTCAACTCACTCACTCACACACTCACTCACTCACTCGCTCACTCACTCTCACTCACTCACTCACTCACTCACTCACTCACTCACTCACTCACTCACTCACTCACTCACTCACTCACTCACTCCACTCACTCACCCACTCACTCTCACTCACCTCACTCACTCACTCACTCACTCACTCACTCACTCACTCACTCACTCACTCACTCACTCACTCACTCATCACTCACTCACTCACTCTCTCACTCTCACTCACTCACTCACTCACTCACTCACTCACTCACTCACTCACTCACTCACTCACTTCACTCACTCACTCACTCACACTCACTCACTTCACTCACTCACTCACTCACTCACTCACTCACTCACTCACTCACTCACTCACTCACTCACTCACTCACTCACTCACTCACTCACTCACTCACTCACTCACTTCACTCACTCACTCAATCACTCATCACTCACTCACTCACTCACTCACTCACTCACTCACTCACTCACTCACTCCACTCACTCACTCACTCACTCACTCACTCACTCACTCACTCACTCACTCACTCACTCACTCACTCACTCACTCACTCACTCACTCACACACTCACTCACTCACTCCACTCACTCACTCAATACTCACTCACTCACTCACTCACTCACTCACTCCACTCACTCACTCACTCACTCACTCACTCACTCACTCACTCAAAACGCCCGTGCGTTATTAAATCTATACCCGTGTGCCAGACAGGCACCACTTCTTTACGGGCGCTCCCAATCACAGATTCCATTGAAGGAGCTCAAGTGCGCCAAAGTCATACGTACAGGGTGGCTCAAAAAAAGGTTGCACGTTTGAGCAGTTTTGTGAAAGTTAGAGAAAAGCTCTGATAATAGAGGTCATTTTAACTAAGAATGATGTCATATTATTATTTTGGAAAGTTACAGCAGCAGCGGCATAAAATTTGTAAATGCGCGTTTTGAAACAAAACTTAACTGAGCGCGTGCTGTGTGTGTGTGTTTCGGGTGCTCTGCTTCGTTTACTACTTGTTTGAATTTATAATTTAATAACATTTCATTAGTTTGTTGTGACAATAGGTACTATTTTTCATTTAAAAAGTCAGTCGGCTTTATTCTATGAAATATTTTGAAACCGCATGATTTTTTACGAGTTTATGCCACACTGCCAGATAGCTGTAGTCATCGTCGTCAAGACCAATCCAACTCAACTTTTAGGAGATATACTAATAATGATGTTCTTATTTTCATCTGTTTCACATCTATAGTTATGTTTTCTACTGTTTATAAAGTAATTTTAGCAGTCTAGCATGTAAAACACAATAAGCACTATTTAGTGCCGAATTCGGTGTATTCGGTGTATTCGCCGAATTAGAACTCTCTTGTAAAAGCAAATAAAAGCTGAATTTAACTTCAGTCATATATCAGTTTTCAAGTCAATACGTTCTCTATCGAATGCGCCAAACCGCAGTGTCATAGCTTTTATACAACCTTCGCAATATCTGTTCAGAAGTGCCACGTTTTTTTTGCCACCCTGTATGTACCATTTACATATGTACGTATGTGTATGTATGTACAAATGTATGTATACATTTATTGCCAAGACACACGTGTATAAGACATCCTATCACTGTTTTTTAGAGGAAGAAAGTTTTTTGGCGCGCAATTTGAATGAAAGTTCAATGTTTTGAAGGCGTTCATAAGCTGAAGTGCTGGATAGCGTAAGTAAAGTTGTAGTTAAATACCTGTGCATGCACCATTTATGTATGTATGTATGTATGTATACATTTTTTACTAAAATGTACACACACGTGTACGAAATTCCGCGTGGCAAATTCCTGAGTGTCTTTGTTACTAAGAATTGTTTTCGCGCGCATTTGAATTCAAAACGTTTTTTAGAAGAAAACTCTTTTCTTCATGATGTCTTCACAACATAAGATTTTTTTTGCGTTTTCACACTTACGGATAGGTAAAATTAGGTTTTTGATAACGATACACCTTGGTCAAGCTATTACTATGTAGGTAATCTTTTGCACGCTTACCTAGTTTGATTGAGTGGCTTATTGTAACATGTCGGCATTTTCTTTTGAATTAACAAATAATAATTCATAATAATTATAATATTAAAGTTACTATTTTTAAAAATGATGCTAGTTTTAGCTGGTTTTCGTTATTTAATGCGCGGCACAATACATTTCAAAAAAGGGACGCCAGTTAGAGTCATCTGGCGCATGACATAGTCAGCTGATTTTTGGGAAGTAAGTCAGTCAGTCAGTCAGTCAGTCAGTAGTCCAGTCAGTCAGTCAGGCAGTCAGTCAGTCAGTCAGGCAGTCAGTCAGTCAGTCAATCAGTCAGTCAGTTAGTCAGTCAGTCAGTCAGTCAGTAGTCAGTCAGTCAGTCAGGCAGTCAGTCAGTCAGTCCAGGCAGTCAGTCAGTAGTCAGCTCAGTCAGTCAGGCAGTCAGTCAGTCATTCAGTCAGTCAGTCAGTCAATCAGTCAGTCAGTCAGTCAGTCAGTCAATCAGTCAATCAGTCAGTCAGTCAGTCAGTCAGTCAGTCAGTCAGTAGTCAGTCAGTCAGTCAGGCAGTCAGTCAGTCAGTCAGGCAGTCAGTCAGTAGTCAGTCAATCAGTCTGGCAGTCAGTCAGTCAGTCAGTCAGTCAGTCAGTCAGTCAGTCAATCAGTCAGTTGTTCAAGCTTTTCTACGTATTTGAGATAACGCAGTAACCATACGGACCCAACAACACCGCTATTCAAAAGTCAATTCTCATCACTGTTTTTTTATCTGTCTTATACATTTTGAGGTAACTTCAATACAGTCAGTCAGTCAGTCAGTTAGTCAGTCATTAATGGTTTCCTACAGTTCGTATGCATAATATTAACATGTATATCCTTATATATATGAAACGCATTAGTTTATTTCACTTATATTACTTAAAAGTCTAGCTAGTTTCTCACTGACCGAGAGTACATATAAAAAATTTGGATGGGATACTAATTGGCATTTTTCTAATCTACCGTAACCTCAATACCCGTCTGCTATTTATACATCGCCACTTAATTTACCTGTATCGTATACTTCACCGTATCATACGATAAATGTCGGTCCTCTCACGATATCCGTGATATAATTGACCACATACAGCAGCTCATTACTTAGGTGAGCTACCCCCAATTATGGCAGTCAAAATAACTCCAATTACGTGTATCCACTAGCGGACGAGGGAAGAACGAAAAAGTGGAATTCCCCCTCTTTGGCGGTTGCAAAAAGAAGAGTTTGTTCCTTAAGATGTAAGTAAAATAATAAAAATTTTCTCGATTCCCCCTCTTTGGAGAGATTCCCCTCCCTTTGTTTTGTTCGTCCGCCAGGGCATGTATCTCATAATAACCAATAACATATGGGGTAGACAGACTGATACGGTTCTAATGCGGTGCAACGCGGTTTTGAACACCTACTTTTTCAGGTCCAGCCTTGATGATAGATTATCGGGGGTTAACGGAACAGTGAAACTTTGAAATAACTTGTCTGTGGCTTGATCATTGATTGCATGAAACATGCTTTATTGACTACATCAGAGATTTTTCTTCGATTCTTTGGCGTCAGTTGATTTATAGAAACTGCAGCCGGAAAATTTCGGAAAAAGGTTGACTTGGTAACTGTGGCAGCAGTTGACAGCGGCGGTAGTTGACCGACCCCCTTTTTTCGGGTCGTGCACAACTGCTCAGACCTCATGACCCCTTCTCCAATTTGTAGTCTCAATGCTTGACCAAAAAAAAACTTGACTAAAATAAATTTTTGTTCAATTCATTGGAAATAAGTTTCGAACTCGCAACCACCAGTTTTCCAAGCAGAAGCTGTATGCACTCGACTAGGTCCTTTTTCTGGTCCTGCACAACTGCCGAGACCTCATGACCCCTTCTTGGTGGCCCCCATTTGGAGTCTCAATGCTTGACAAAAACAAATTTTTTGTTTAATACATTGTAACTAAGTTTCGAACTAGCGACCACCAGTTTTCCAGGCGGATGCTGTATGCACTCGACTATACATACATATATGGCTAAAATCATCCTGATGTTCGAGCGACCCGAATCCGTTCACGTTTCACGTAAACCATGTATAAAAAGAACAAACACGGCAAATGGGCACCACCGGACCCCGCCCCCGGGGTCGTTCCACACCATTGGCGGACAAGAAGGGGTGGGGAAAGTAGAATTCGCCTTCTTTGGAGTTTTCAAAAAGTAAAATTTGTTCCTAAAGATAAAGGTAAAATGGTCTGAAAACTGTCAATTTCCCCTCTTTGAGGAAATTCCCCTCCCTTTGAAAGATTAGCTCGTCCACCAGTGTTCCGTACCAATGCCACATGTAAACAGGGGTATGTCGATGGGAGGGGGGGGGGGGGGGGGGAGGCGCCTTTCTTCAGGTTTATCTCGGTCACGCTTTGTTGTTATAACTTTTTTACAAAAAAAACTATTTATAATAAAAAGTATAAGTAATTTTGTATGTAAAATTTTTTTACGCACTTATTACAACCACATTGAATTCAGGCATAGTGTTTGTGTCTTGTCTCCGAAAATCATGTTTCTTTTCTTCAGAAATTTGAACACACCTAAATCAGATTTGAATTCAAACTGCGCGCCCAAAACGTTCCTGGTGACAAGAAACCCTGTATGGGCTATAAGTTCCAAGCGGGGATGACGGTACGCCAGAAGGACGTGGAACAGAATTAGCCCTACCCCCCCTCCCCCCCCCCCCCCCCCCCGATTTATGTACATATCCTGAAACACTGGCGGACAAGCTCCGAAGGGAGGGGAATTTTGCCAAAGAGGGGGAATCGAAAGTTTTCAGTTTATTTTACCTACACCTTAGGGAACAAAAATTCACTTTTTAAAAGGCCAAAGAGTGGGGATTTCCACTTTTCCCACCCCTTCTCGTCCGCTAGTGTCCTGAAACGTCAAACATCAAGCTCGCAAGGTGTAAGATGATATCTCACTCAAAGATGGGCGTCATGATTTGAGTATAGAGAACCACGTAGGTACAGTACAGCAAGAAAAATTCGGTGAAATTCATTTTCGGCGAATTAAAATTCGGCGAAGACAAATTTGGACATAAACACTTCTTGCATGATTGATGTTTCGCCATAGATGGTCGTCTTAATGGGAGTATGGATGAATTTCGTTTTAACGCCCATCACAACCATGTACATATAGGTGAAGTAGAGCAAGAAGAATTCGGTGAAATTCATTTTCGGCGAATTTAAATTCGGCGAAGACAATTTGGAGTAAAACACTTCTTGCTTGATGTTTGGCCAAAGATGGTCGTCTTAATGGGAGTATGGATGAATTTCGTTTTAACGCCCATCACAACCATGTACATATAGGTGAAGTAGAGCAAGAAGAATTCGGTGAAATTCATTTTCGGCGAATTTAAATTCGGCGAAGACAATTTGGAGTAAAACACTTCTTGCTTGATGTTTGGCCAAAGATGGTCGTCTTAATGGGAGTATGGATGAATTTCGTTTTTACGCCCATCACAACCATGTACATACAAGCAACTAAAAATGCCCTGAAGGCATGGGGAGTAACGAATATGGTTCAATCCTGGCAAGTCCAATCGTGAAAAAGTAAGAGACAAGAAAGTTTTATTCTCATATTTTAGATAGTCTGATCGTGAAAAAGCAGGAAACAAGATTTTCGATGAATCACGAAAAAGCTTGTACTTCATTAAATCAAGAATCAAATCAAATTACACGAAACATATCTGGGACTCTTCATGAGCGGCGTGGTAGTTATTAAAAATAAATTTATTTTCAATGAAAATGCTGGAACTCAGTAAAAATATATTTTACAAATAATCCCATGCCTTTCTATATAAAAAATAAAAAAGGGTCGTGGCAAACTGCTCACACAAACAGAAGAAAACATATCTGTGCTCAGAACTAGCTAGACGGAATACAGAGTGTATCGTTTTCACTCACAAGTCCCAAATATGTTTCGTGTAATTTGATTTGATTCTTGATTTAATGAAGTACAAGCTTTTTCGTGATTCATCGAAAATCTTGTTTCCTGCTTTTTCACGATCAGACTATCTAAAATATGAGAATAAAACTTTCTTGTCTCTTACTTTTTCACGATTGGACTTGCCAGGATTGAACCATATTCGTTACTCCCCATGCCTTCAGGGCATTTTTAGTTGCTTGTCTTTTACTTTTTTATGTGTGAACAAATCACATGTAGATTATGTGAAAATATCTCAGATCTTCGATAAATGTGGATTTTCAAACATTGAATTACAGATCGTTCGCGAGCCTCTTCAATTTTTTCTTATAGAAGAAGTCATTACTTAATTGACAGAATGATGTAAAAAACCTGAATTAGTGATAATGTGAATTAAAAGCTGCCTTACGTTATCTAAAATAGACCGTTGTGGTTCTAGAGCAGTATATAATATCAAAAATGAAACAATTGAACATTTTCGTTGTTATTGATTTTTACGGGTATTGAACTCAGAACCACCCGTTTAACATGCAGACCCACTATCCACTTGACTACCTTGACCAAAATATTATTTAAATTGGTTCCCATCATCAAACATAATTTCCAATCATAAATGTATCATTACATCTAGTGTGAAAGTAACTTCAAAACTTGACTATTATTTGGTTAGCACCGAGTTGTACTTACAGCTGACGATATGTACCATGTGACCCTTGAAAACTTTTACTTCACTAGACTACTTAAAATATGGTTTTGATGTGTTTTAATGATATTGGAACATGTCTACAAAATGACAAAAAAATTACCTTGAAAAAAAATTTTGGTCAGTTTTTCTTCATTCTTCCTTTTTTTGACAGATTATAGAAATTTATTTGAAGGTCCTGATTAAGTTTTAAAACCATAATTTATTTGAAATGTATTCCTTTCTAAACATTCTGTTAAAATCAAGTGTTTCATGTCTCTGTATAAAAAAATATTTTGGAATCCAATGTGGCAGCAACAGCGTGAATGAGTGAACTAAAATTTTTACCGTTTTTGGCGGTCAGTAATTTTTTTGAAGATAGCTGAGCAAATCGTATTTTCTGTATTGAATAGAGCTTTAGTCTTTTCAAACATCCTATCAATACGAAGGACTTCAATATTTTAAACTTGACAATAATCTGACTTTCAAATGGGCAAAAATCGTCAACAAGGTCGAAATTTTCATTTATCTGTTTTTCAAGTTTTACAGAAAGTACAATGGTTTTATCAGAAAATAGGTTGAAATAAGGTAATATTGAAATTATATTCCGCGTCGAATGAACACAATTTGAGGATCATTCAGAGTCTGATCATACTGAGAAAATAGCTTTTCTGAAAAATTTCCTTATTTTTGTCGTTCATTTACCCCGTGGCCGTTTTTTTCTGTTTCAACTAATCAACCAGTTGAAGAGCGGAACACACTTCTACATGTGTCTTACCCACACGGTTGAAAAGAATTCTGAATAGGAATCTCCTATCGCTCATACAACGATTCTTTCTCGATTTTGCCTGCGATTTTTGACATTTTTTCCGTAAAATCCCCTAAAAATGGTGCAAATATTATTCTGATCTGCGGGACAGTTTAATAATCGTTTTCTACGCTAAAAGTTGATATGTGTACCAATTTTCAGCTCTACAGGTCTTACCCAGTTTCCATACACCAAAATGGGTGGAGAAAAAAAAACGGAAAATCGCATTTTCATCAATTTTGAACCTGAAAAATGAAAATTTATCCCTACCGGATTAAAAATAGCCAAACAGATGTAGAATCGCACGAGAAAACCGATAAAACAGACTAGAAATTGATACGATGAGGCTAGATCGAGATACCCGCTAAAAAGCTTATCTTAATCGAACCATATTAAGAGCCATTCCGTGTAATTCGGTACCAAAAAGAGCAAATCTGGAACATAAATTTCCCGAAGTCAAAACTGGACAAATTCGAGTATAAGGCAATGTTCCTAAGCTGAAATGATGTGGATGTGCAAAATTTCAGACCTCTAGCGCATTCCTGTAGGCCAGGGTACTCATTTGAAAAGACCCCCCATGCTCATGTTTTGTCGAAAAGTCAAAAACCGGTTTTCTTCGGATAACTTTTTTTCTGGTTGTCTGACGAAAAATTGAAGTACATCATGATGTTCCTCGTAATTTTCTACATCGAATAGAAGGGTGATGTTCTACAGCGAAAAAGTTTTTTTAGATTTTTTTCTTGAAAAACTAAATTTTTACGGAAAATAAATCGCATGTTTTTTCTCTTAAAATGGATTTACCATACTAAGAATTTCAGTTGCCAAAAAATTCGACTAAGATTTCTGTCAGGCAACATATGAAGGTGTCTAATACGATGCTCAGGTTGGGCAAATTTTTTGGTCGCAACATGTGAAAAATTGAGTTGAAGTTTTTTTGTAGAAAAACACAAAAAACTATTTTTTCAGGATAACTTTTTTCCTAGTTGTCTGACAAAAAATTCAACTACATCATGATATTCCTCGTAATTTTCTACATCGAATAGATATGTTGTGCTCTACATTTAAAATTTTTTTTTAGTTTTTTCATGAAAAACCAAAAAATTTTAGAAAAAAAATTCTGGTTTTTTCTATAAAAAAGAATTTACCATACTAACAAATTAAGTTGCCAAAAAATTCGACTACGATTTCTGTCAGGCAACATATAAAGGTGGCTAATACGATGCTCAGATTGATCAAATTGTTTGGTCGCAACATGTGAAAAATTAAGTTGAAGTTTTTTTGTAGAAAAACACAAAAAACTATTTTTTCAGAATAACTTTTTTCCTAGTTGTCTGATAAAAAATTCAACTACATCATAATGTTCCTCGTAATTTTTTACATCGATTAGATGTCTTATGTTTTATAATTAATACGAAAATTTCAAATTTTCCACAAAAAAACAATTTTTTCCAAAATAAATATTTGCAATTTTTTTATTAAAATGGATTTGACTCACTAATATTATAAGTTGCCAAAAACTTCGACTACGATTTCTGGCAGACAACTTAAGAAGGTGTCTAATACGATGCTCAGATTGATCAAATTGTTTGGTCGCAACATATGAAAAATTTAGTTAAAGATTTTTTGCAGAAAAACACAAAATATATTTTTTCAGGATAACTTTTCACTTAGTCGTCTGAGAAAAAATCCAACTACATCATGATATTCCTCGTAAATTTTTACATCGATTAGATGTCTTTTGTTTTATATTGAATATGAAAATTTTGAAATCTTTTACAAAAAACAAATTTTTTCCGAAAAAAATTAATTGCTATTTTTCATTAAAATGGATTTAACTCACTTATATTATAAGTTGCCTTAATGGATCTAACTTAGACTATGATTTCTGTCAGACAACATAAGGTGTCTATTACGACCATGGTTACATGTTTGGTCGCAACATGTGAAAAATTGAGTTGAAGTTTTTTTTGCAGAAAAACACAAGAAAAACAATTTTTTTAATAACTTTTCTCCTAGTTGTCTGACAAAAATCCAACTACATCATGATCTTCCTCGTAATTTTTTTACATCGATTAGATGTTCTACGTTTTATACTAAAATTGTAAATTAAAATTTTTATTACCAAAAAACATTTTTTCAATAAAAATTATTTAACTTTTTTTCTTAAATTGGATTTACCATACTAACAATTTAAATTGCCAAAAAAATCAACAACGATTTATGTCAGGTAACATATGAATGTATATATAATACGATGCTCAGATTGGTCAAACTATTTGGCCACAACATGTGAAAAATTGAGTAGAAGTTTTTTTGCAGAAAAACATAAAACAACCATTTTTCAGGACATTTTTTCAAAAACAACAGGACAAAAAATACAACTAAATCATGATGTTCCTCGTGATTTTCAACATCGTATGTCTTATGTATTATATTGAATGTCTTATTCTGTGTTATGTGTTATATTGTGTGTTATTATGTGTTATGTGTTATATTGAAAATGAAAATTTGGATTTTTTCACAATTAAACATTTTTCTCATAAAAATTAAGTCGCAGTTTTTTTCTTGAAATAGATTTAACTTACTAATATTCTGAGTTGCTAAAAAATTCAACTAAGATTTCAGTCAAGCAACATATGAAGGTATCAATAATACAGATAGTTCAACCTCAAACTGTTTGGTCCTTGATGTGAAAATTTGAGCTTTTTCACTGATCCTCGCGGTTCTCAAAAATATGAAATACGAGTTTTATCCGACATTATATGAAGGTGTCTAATACGATGTTCAAATTGGTCAAATTATTTGGTCGCAACATGTGAAAAATTTAGTGGACGTTTTTTTAGAAACACCCAAAAAACTTTTTTTGCAGGATAACATTGTTTTTAGTCTCCTGAAAAACGTTTTTATATTTGTCTGACCAAAAATCGAACTACATCATGATTTTTCTCGTGATTTTCTGCATGGAATAGATGTTTTATGCTCCACATAAGAATATGAAAATTTAGAACCATAATTTGCAGTTTTTTTCTTAGAATGGATTTAACTTACTAATGATAGAAGTTGCCAAACAATCCAACTATGATTTCAGACAGGCAATATATAAAGGTCAAATACAAATTGGGTGAAAGTTATTTTCTGCATAAAAACAGAAAAGCTATTGCGTTAACAGAAGTTTTAACGCTCGCTACGGGCAATTGCACAAAAATTTTCAGCTTAATTTTTTACATTTGGCAACAAAACAGTTTGATCAATCTGAGCATCGTATTAGACACCTTCACATGTTGTCTGACTGAAATCAAAGTCGAATTTTAGCGAATTAAATTATTAATAGTTAAATCCATATAAATCCAGTAAGTAACTGCCGTTTACTTTTCATGCAAAATTGGTTTCTGTTAGAAAACGTCGAAACTTTTTCCTTTTCAAATAAAAAATTAATGTAGAAAGTCACAAGGAACGTCATGAAATAGGCTCCGTGAACGTCCAACTGCCGGCTCTCGAGGAGAGCCCTGTAGAGCCCGGTTGGATAGTGTTAAAGTGTAACCATGGCTCTCCTCGAGAGACTAATATAAGCTGCTTAAGCTTAGCCAAAGATTGCTCAGAAAGTCTTCAAAGACTGGTCTCTGGCTCAGCAGCTTAGATTATTCTCTTGAGGAGAGCCCTGTCTACACTCCAACACTTTCCAGATGACCAGAAACTAAGTTATACTGCAGTTTTTGCAACTCAATGTTTCACATCAAGCAACCAAACAATTTGAGTTATCTGAGCATTGTAAAGCCCGTATGTTATTTCTGCAAGCAAGCGTACTGCCCAAACATCTGATAATGAAACATCAGTAGCCCCAACTCCACTCGGTTGACACCATAGTTTAACACCAGAGCATGGGGTGATGATGATTGATGTGCGTGTTAAAACTGATTGTCTGATGTTTCATTATCAGAAGTTTTGGGCACGATTTTTGTTCGCAGAAACAACATACGGGCTTTATAAAATACCTTCATGTTGCCTGACTGTAATCAAAGTTGAATTAAAATAGGAAATTAAAATGCAAGTTAGTAAAACTCAATTTATTTGTTTCAATTTGTATTTTTTGTCAGACGACTAGGTAAAAAGTTATCCTGAAAAAATATTTTTGTAATTTTCTGCAAAAAATCTTTAACTAAATTTTTCATTTGTTGCGACCAAACAATTTGATCAATCTGAGCATCGTATTAGACACGTTCTTATGTTGTCTGACAGAAATCATAGTCGAAGTTTTCGGCAACTTATAATATAAGTGAGTTAAATCCATTTTAATGAAAAATAGCAAGTAATTTTTTTCGAAAAAAAATTGTTTTTTGTAAAAAATTTCAAAATTTTCATATTTAATATAAAACAAAAGACATCTAATCGATGTAAAAATTTACGAGGAATATCATGATGTAGTTGGATTTTTTGTCAGACGACTAGGTAAAAAGTTATCCAGAAAAAATATATTTTGTGTTTTTCTGCAAAAAATCTTCAACTCAATTTTTCATATGTTGCGACCAAACAATTTGATCAATCTGAGCATCGTATTAGACACCTTCTTATGTTGTCTGACAGAAATCGTAGTCGAAGTTTTTGGCAACTTATAATATTAGTGAGTCAAATCCATTTTAATCAATAAATTGCAAATATTTTTTTGGAAAAAATTGTTTTTTTCTGGAAAATTTGAAATTTTCATATTAATTATAAAACATAAGACATCTAATCGATGTAAAAAATTACGAGGAATATCATGATGTAGTTGAACTTTTTGTCAGACAACTAGGAAAAAAGTTATTCTGAAAAAATAGTTTTTTTGTGTTTTTTTACAAAAAATCTTCAACTCAATTTTTCACATGTTGCGACCAAACAATTTGATCAATCTGAGCATCTTATTAGCCACCTTTATATGTTGCCTGACAGAAATCGTAGTCGAATTTTTTGGCAACTTAATTTGTTAGTATGGTAAATTCTTTTTTATAGAAAAAACCAGATTTTTTTTTCTAAAAATTTTTGGTTTTTCATGAAAAAAACTAAAAAAATTTTAAATGTAGAGCATAACATATCTATTCGATGTAGAAAATTACGAGGAATATCATGATGTAGTTGAATTTTTTGTCAGACAACTAGGAAAAAAGTTATCCTGAAAAAATAGTTTTTTGTGTTTTTCTACAAAAAAACTTCAACTTAATTTTTCACATGTTGCGACCAAACAATTGATCAATCTGAGCATCGTATTAGCCACCTTTATATATTGCCTGACAGAAATCGTAGTCGAATTTTTCGGCAACTTAATTTGTTAGTATGGTAAATTCTTTTTTATAGAAAAAACCAGAAAATTTTTTTTTTAAAAATTTTGGTTTTTCATGAAAAAAATTAAATTTTTTCTTTAAATGTAGAGCATAACATATCTATTCGATGTAGAAAATTACGAGGAATATCATGATGTAGTTGAATTTTTTTGTCAGACAACTAGGAAAAAAGTTATCCTGAAAAAATAGTTTTTTGTGTTTTTCTACAAAAATACTTCAACTCAATTTTTCACATGTTGCGACCAAAAAATTTGCCCAACCTGAGCATCGTATTAGACACCTTTATATGTTGCCTGACAGAAATCTTAGACGAATTTTTTGGCAACTGAAATTCTTAGTATGGTAAATCCATTTTAAGAGAAAAAACATGCGATTTATTTTCCGTGAAAAATTAGTTTTTCAAGAAAAAAATCTAAAAAAAAAATTTTCGCTGTAGAACATCACTCTTTTATTCGATGTAGAAAATCACGAGGAACATCATGATGTACTTCAATTTTTTGTCAGACAACCAGAAAAAAAGTTATCCGAAGAAAACCGGTTTTCGACTTTTCGACAAAACATGAGCATGGGGGGTCTTTTCAAATAAGTACCCTGGACTACAGGAATGCGCTAGAGATCTGAAATTTTGCACATCCACATCATTTTAGCTTAGGAACATTGCCTTACACTTGAATTTGTCCAGTTTTGACTTCGGGAAATTTATGTTCCAGACTGGTACCGAATTACACGGAATGGCTCTTAAGGGAACGGCCTAGCGGCCGTCCCTTGATAAGTGAAGTAGAGCAAGAAGAATTCGGTGAAATTCATTTTCGGCGAATTTAAATTCGGCGAAGACAATTTGGAGTAAAACACTTCTTGCTTGATGTTTGGCCAAAGATGGTCGTCTTAATGGGAGTATGGATGAATTTCGTTTTAACGCCCATCACAACCATGTACATATAGGTGAAGTAGAGCAAGAAGAATTCGGTGAAATTCATTTTCGGCGAATTTAAATTCGGCGAAGACAATTTGGAGTAAAACACTTCTTGCTTGATGTTTGGCCAAAGATGGTCGTCTTAATGGGAGTATGGATGAATTTCGTTTTAACGCCCATCACAACCATGTACATATAGGTGAAGTAGAGCAAGAAGAATTCGGTGAAATTCATTTTCGGCGAATTTAAATTCGGCGAAGACAATTTGGAGTAAAACACTTCTTGCTTGATGTTTGGCCAAAGATGGTCGTCTTAATGGGAGTATGGATGAATTTCGTTTTTACGCCCATCACAACCATGTACATATAAGTGAAGTAGAGCAAGAAGAATTCGGTGAAATTCATTTTCGGCGAATTTAAATTCGGCGAAGACAATTTGGAGTAAAACACTTCTTGCTTGATGTTTGGCCAAAGATGGTCGTCTTAATGGGAGTATGGATGAATTTCGTTTTTACGCCCATCACAACCATGTACATATAAGTGAAGTAGAGCAAGAAGAATTCGGTGAAATTCATTTTCGGCGAATTTAAATTCGGCGAAGACAATTTGGAGTAAAACACTTCTTGCTTGATGTTTGGCCAAAGATGGTCGTCTTAATGGGAGAATGGATAAATTTCGTTTTTACGCCCATCGTTCCAACGGTATCACTGTATGTACACAGGTACAGTACAGCAAGACCATTTTCGGCGAAGTATGTAAAAGTTCGGCGAAATCCATTTCGACAAACTCCGGTTTAACCCAACCATACTTGAAACTCGCTATTTTTTCTCATGAGAAAATGTTTCCACGCTTTCCAGCGCGGGGCTCACCTTCTATGTTGAAAAACATAACGGTTCATCTGGGATGGAACTCCTACATAAAATAAAAATATTGGTTGTAAGGAAGTTCTTTTGTTCCCATAACTATTTTTGTTCCCCATGCCGATGGATTTAGTTGTTATAACACCCAATTTAATGTTCTGGAATTATATTTTTTGTTACATCTACAGCTTTAATCCACATAGGATTAGCACTGCGAGCCCGGTCTCGTATCATACGATCAATCACTGGCGGACGAGCCAATCCTCCAAAGGGAGGGGAATTTTGCCAAAGAGGGGGAATCAGCAGTTATGAGACCATTTTACCTACACCTTAGGGAACCAATTCCATTTTTTCAAAACACCAAAGGGGGGGGAATTTTACTTTTCCCTCCCCTTCTCGTCCGCTAGTTGTGTCATATCATACGGTCAATTGAACGAGAACATTACCATACAAGTTTGCCTGTTGTATCATTTTTCTCCGAATTTTTTTCTGGTAGAGTTCTTGTTATAAAAAATATTACAACAAAAGTAAATTTTGTATATGGTACAAGCCAACTATTTCTGATTTACCAGAGATTCTTTCAATTAAGTATGTGAAACAGTTCGTTTTCTGTATCATAACATTTTCCAACTATAATTAATCCAACTAGGGGTAGCATACAAGTATGTACATGAGAGATGTGCAATGGACGCCATTGAACGAATAAAATGGTTAAACTAATAAAATCTTCCGAGAGTCTGAGAAATCGGATTCGACGTAAGAGTCAAATAATAATTCTATCTTTTCGGTTTCGGCGTTTTACGAATTACTCTCACGAAAGATGATTTCATTTCCGAGTGTGTGTTTATCAATTATGTGTATTATTACAGGGAACAGTTAAAGGTGAACCAGCAAAAATTACTTTTTTTAAGTGTATTTTCCGAGACCATGGTTAGAAAGGAAGTGCGGAAAACAGGAACGGGAAGTCTCTTCTGAACATTTGAACAGAAAAGTTTTCTGCAATGAAATTTTATATGTTTCGCAATTTTTCGGGCCAACATTTTGCACAGATTCATATTAATCCGTTCTGTTTATTATTGTGCTTTTTGGCACAATCTTTGACTCTGAAAGCAGCCCTTAAAGTTGATTGTTGTGTTTAAATTTTTTTCAATGAAACTTCATGCTTAACAATTTTTTTCGAACGAATATTTTTACAGATTCATCTGAGTCCGTTCTGTTTATTCCTATACTTTTTTTATTTGACAATGAAAGCAGCCTTTAAAGTTGCTTGTTCTGTTGAAAAGTTTTTAAAATTTGAATTTTTTTTTCACATTTATTTTTTCCGAACGAATGTTTTCACAGATTCATATTAGTCCGTTCTAATTACTTATTCCTGTGTTTTTTGCATGATATTTTACTCTGGAAGCAGCCCTTAAAGTTGCTTGATGTGTTGAAAGTTTTTTTTCAATGAAATTTGATGTTTCGCAATTTTTCGGGCCAACATTTTGCACAGATTCATCTTAGTCCGATCTGTTTATTCCTGTGTTTTTTGCATTATATTTTACTCTGGAAGCAGCCCTAAAAGTTGCTCGTTGTGTTGAAGTTTTTTTCAATGAAATTATATATGTTTCGCAATTTTCGGGCCAACATTTTGCACAGATTCATATTAATCCGTTGTGTTTATTCCTGTGCTTTTTGGCATAATCTTTTACTCTGAAAGCACCCTTAAAGTTGCTTGTTTGTGTTCCACTTTCTATAGAATAATCGGGTCACATGCGAACGGAACTGACCATAATTACTGCTCTATTCAGTAATATTCAGCGAATTTTATATTTAGTATACAAATATACATATTCTACTCAGTTGTATCATGGCAACGGAGATAATTGCCAATAACCAAGTTGACACGTCGTTGTAACTGATTTTTCGTAAAATTTGCATGATTTGAAAAAATTTTAAAACATTTAAAACTTTTATAAAATAGAGAATGAAGTTTCACCTGAAAGTAGAGAATGAAAAACTGTATGAATAACAAACGATATTTTTTTGTAGGCTATCCAGTATTCATATTTACTCAGTACTATTTGGCGCCTAAATTGAATTCAAAATAATTTTGTCGCGCGTTCAAAATTCTGAGAAAAAAAACATCTCATGACACATGAATACTTCAAGAACGTGGCGTTTAAATCATCGTATATGTGGTAATAAGTTCAACCACTTAGCGAACGCAAAGGGTTAGGAAAAGGGGAATTTCCCTCCATAATGGACTCCAAAAAAGTTTTTTTTCTCTAAGGTTTGGGAGAAATTGCTTGAAAACTGTCAATTCAACTTGTCATCGGAACATTGGGTCCATAATCCAGATTTTTTATTCCGTCGAAACCCGTTTGTTCCTTACCTTCTATCCTTTTGTTTCAAATTGTATTATTGTATCGACTCATTTTAGTTAATGAAAATTCATAAATGACAGGCCTTCAAGTTTAGCTTCCTTATCAGTTGCGACTGGTACAATTGAGCAATAAATTATGTATCCCTCTATAACATGCCCAAATCTTTTGGTACAGTAAACTTCAAATATCTTGTTTCCGTTCCCACAAAAGGTTCCCCTGTGTTCGGCTCACGACGGGTGGTTCAGTGCACAATGCCCCACCCCAATACATAATTTATGTTATATAAAATATATAATAAATATTTTTTCAAATTGTAATAAAACCCAATTCAGTGTTCTGAATTTTAATTTTTTTCTGCTACAGTTGTAATGTAATCCACAAAGGATTAGCACTGCGAACCCGTCTCATATCATACGGTCCACTGGGACGAGCTAATCCTCCAAAGGGAGGGGAATCGTTCCAAAGCGGGGGGAATTGGCAGTTTTAAAGCTATTTTACCTACACCTTAGGGAAAAATTTTCACTTTTTGAAAACGCCAAAGAGGGGGGAATTCCACTTTTCCCTCCCCTTCTCGTCCGCCAGTGATACGGTCAATTGAACAAGAACATTCCAGACGAGTTTGCTTGTTTTCTCATTTTTTCCGAATTCCTCGCTGGTAGAGTTCTTGTTATAAAAAGAATTGTTTGCAACTGTTACGCCCATGACTGCATTTTATTCAACAATTTTATACTTTTTATTTTAGATTACAGCTTGATCAATAGATTAATAATAATTATGTTTGATATATACTGTTTTTGCAATATTTAAAGGCACGCCAGAAGAAGGTTTGAATCCAAATTGCGCAACAAAAATCTTCGAGCAGCAAGTAACTCTTTATGGTGGTGTCCTGTTAACCAAAAACTTTTTGGCGCGTAATTAAAATTAAAATCTTTATTTTCGAAATTTCGAGAAATAAATACTTTCTCACATGGCATTTGGTCAAAATACGAACGGTGCCTCAAAGGTCATTGCATATGTGTCCAACGGTTTTATAAAAAGAATTTTTTATAACAAGAAACCCTGACAAGAAAGCTATATAAACAATGAAAAAATAAAACATGAAAAAAATTTTTAACAAGAAACTTTGACCAAGCTGTATATGCTAAGTACTGTATATCATCACAAGAACCATAACTTATTTGTATAGCCAAGCAATACTGCACTAATTCTGTTTATCATTATTAAATCGGATAAGAAAATCGGAATCTAAATTGACATCTGATAATAATGGAAATACATGGAATACACGCCTCCGTTATATGGTAACGGACACTTGCGGAATAGCTAACTTTACTAAAGGGAGGGGAATTTCGTGAAAGAGGGGAAATCTACAGTTTTCAGGTCATTTTACCCACACCTTAGGGTTTACCTCAAAGTTTTAAAACTGCCAAAGAGGGTGGAATTCGACTTTTCCCCTTCTCGTCCGTTATATGGTAACGGTAATTCGTGACTTCCCGTATTTGCGTTTTATAAGTCTGACCGATGTTATTGCTGGGATAGGACATTTCTAACGGGACATTTTTTCTTGATAAAACATCTGATCGGGGTTTATTTTCTTATTGCTAATGTGAGGTTTCTCAGATACAGACTAGGAACTCTTAGAAAATACCTGCACGCAACTAGAACTAATTTAGTATGATACACTAACTCATCACTCTCTCACTCACTTACTCACTCACTCACTCACTCACTCACCCACTCACTCACTAA
>OZ038445.1:1087734-1100234 GCA_964036265.1 Daptonema setosum
ATTTGTGCAGGACAAAATGTTACAAACAAAATTTTCTAATAGAAGTTGGTCCGCACTATAATCTATTGTGGATTTCTGGCAATAAGTCTGGTTTTCAGTGAAAACATTCCACTCTGTCCGAATCCAACATGGATCTTCAAAATTGAGGATTCAGTTTCATGGGGGGGAGGGGGGCAACCCGCCAAACTGCACTGGTCATTCTAATAATCAATAATAATTTTGTATTAATATTGATATTAACTTATCATTAATAATATTGATATTCTAATAATATTAATAATAAATGTTTATTCTATAAAACATATTTATTCCCAAACACCCATATGAATCCGGCTGGGGAAACCGGTATAATAATCACACGCACTAGCGAACGAGAAGAGGAGGGAAAAGTGGAACTCCCCCCTCTTTGGTGATTTCAAACATGGGAGTTTGTTCCTCAAGGTGTAATTCAAATGGCCTAAATTCTGATAATTTCCCTTCCTTTGGGTGGGGGTATGACTCGTCAGCCAGTGATCACACGAGGTCGTAATTAAAGTCCGGAGGCAGACAATTATGTAAGAATGCCCGGAATGCCCGGAATTCCGGAAGTAATTAACGATCTACGCGTCAGTTCCTTGGTGATATAGCTTGTTCAAAAAATCTTGTTATCAGAAAATATTTCTATGGATCCGTTACCACTTCTTCAGCGAGTAAGCGCAACTGTCGTTTGTTGTTCATACGTCGTATGAAAAATTGAATAATTTTAGAATCTTGAAAGCGCGCCAAAAAAACAGATTTGAATTCAAACTGCGCGCCAAAACACTTACAAGAAACCCTGGATCCAGGGTTTCATGATTACTCAGGAAATTTTGGCGCGCAATTTGAAATCAATTATGTTATTGTTCTCATAGAAACTTTAGACTTGAGATTTGGACAAAACCATGAACATCATTGCATTATAGCCTACCCAGGATTTATTGTTAGTCAAAAAAAATTGGCGCGCAGTTTGAACCCAAACATGGTCTCGGCACGCTTTGAAAAATTTCGAAAAATAAAACCTCAAAAAAACTTAGCATTTGGACAAATTACAAAAATTGCGGTAAATCCATGGCATACATGCGTAACCGACCCGCAAAAAACTTTTGATAACAAAAAACCCTGACCAAGCTATAGGCAAAATCAAATTCGGCTTTTAAGAGCCCGTTAAAACCCCCGTTCGGCTCAATTAATTTCGTTATAGTTAAATTCGGCATAGTCAATTTCGGCCTAATCGACGGAACGAGTTGTTTTTTATTCAGAAAAAAATGTTTTTGCGCTAAATTCCACATTTTTTGTCTAATAGTTAAAACAGTTTCTTATTTAGTCCAGTCGTCTAATCAATTGAGATTGTTATACATTGACCTCGGCTCTACTCAAATTATTACCGCTTGCATGCGCTGGACCCACTAGCGGACGAGAAGAGGTGGGAAAAGTGAAATTCCTTCCTCTTTGGCAATAAAAAAAAACAGAGTTTGTTTCTTAAGGTGTAGATAAAATGGCTTAATTTCTGCTAATTCCCCCCTCTTTGGGAAGATTCCCCTCCGTTTGGAGGTTTGGCTCGTCCGCCAGTGGCTGGGCACAATATTAGACTCATCCGTTTATAAGGGTGCCTTCATAGTCAGTTGCAAAAACAATTGCAACAATTTTGCATTTTTTTCGAATTTTTTCGTGACGTTCCGGAACATTTTGGAAGACAAAAACAGAATTAAAAAAAAAAACAGAAGAAACGTCACGAAAAGTTCCGCAGAAAAATTGCTGACTTTTCGCGATTGAATATGAAGGCACTCTGACGCGCGTCTGAATGGGGCAGACGTGGGGCTCGCATATAACCGCTTAAGATTGATATCAGAAAAAGTATACATAATTTTTTTGATAATTTTTTTATTTAGTCATTTTCCATACAACTCACGCCAAAACAAACTTGAATTCAAACTGCGCGCCAAAAAGTTTTTGGCAACCCTGGATAGGCTATATGCACGGAAGAGTCTTAGGGCGGCCAGACAAAAATTCGGTGTCTCATCGATTGAGACGGCTCCTTTTTAGTCTGCTTTTTGCTAAATTTGGAGTTTTTCGTTCCCAAAATAAGTTAGCAATATAACGACAATTTCCTTGCACCAAATTGTTGCAATATATTGTTATGTTCATGTTCGGATTAGGATACTGAATGTTGATTGGAACAGAACTTTCATGTTTACCGAACCGATAATTTTTCATCGAGATAATACGCATATCATGAAAATCGGTTTCCCAAATCAGTGTTTTTTTCAGGATTATCTACATCGAAAATACCAACAAACAGATCATCAAATAATATGACCGAAAAAAGCAGAAAATCATCAAATTTCCATCTCGAATGATAAAATCGCAAAAAATTCGGACGAAAAACGGGCAATTTTCGACGAAATTTCCGCGTAAATGGCCGGCGGCAATTGGCTACTGCGTCACGCTTATTGGCTGGCCATCATTAGTGTTTGCGTCTACGCGCCACGGTCGGTTTTTTTATTTTCTCACTTTTTTTCGAAACTTTTTAAATTATGTTTTTGTTTTGTTTTTATGTTTTTTTATGTATTATTATAAACTGTGATGATGAAGCACAAACTAAACTAAATGACTGTAACGCACGCGCACGCAACTACTGTTGGTGTTGTTGTTGTTGTTGTTGTTATGGTTGTTGTTGTTGTTGTTGTTGTTGTTGTTGTTGTTGTTGTTGTTGTTGTTGTTGTTGTTGTTGTTGTTGTTGTTGTTGTTGTTGTTGTTGTTGTTGTTGTTGTTGTTGTTGTTGTTGTTGTTGTTGTTGTTGTTGCTGTTGTTGTTGTTGTTGTTGTTGTTGTTGTTGTTGTTGTTGTTGTTGTTGTTGTTGTTGTTGTTGTTGTTGTTGTTGTTGTTGTTGTTGTTGTTGTTGTTGTTGTTGTTGTTGTTGTTGTTGTTGTTGTTGTTGTTGTTGTTGTTGTTGTTGTTGTTGTTGTTGTTGTTGTTGTTGTTGTTGTTGTTGTTGTTGTTGTTGTTGTTGTTGTTGTTGTTGTTGTTGTTGTTGTTGTTGTTGTTGTTGTTGTTGTTGTTGTTGTTGTTGTTGTTGTTGTTGTTGTTGTTGTTGTTGTTGTTGTTGTTGTTGTTTTTATATGGGATTCTGCATCTTTACAATACAGGATTTCCTTTTATACTAAGAAAGTAACAGATTTGTTGTTCAAAAAATCAATACTGCGTGACCAAACTGATAATTAAAAGAAAAATTCAATCGTATGTTGGAATAGTTTTACGTGAGAAATGTCACTGAGTGAAACCACGAACAACAATCTTCCACTAAACTCGGCTTTGGCGGGGTTTTCATTATTTTCGCTTTTTATATGACCGTTTGTTTAGTTTTTTTTTTACAAATTAGAACTAACGATACGTACATACATACGTAACAGCATATACATAGCCTATCAAGAGTTTCTTGTAGGCCAAAAACTATTTGGCGCGCAGTTTGAATTCAAATCTGTTTTTGGCGCGTTAAAAAAATTTTAAACTAAGTTCTTTTTCCATAACAATTTGAAAACATAGTAAAACTGCGCTTATTTAATTGTATACGGGCGTAGCCAGCTCACAAAATAAATGTATGATAACAATAACCCTGACTGTGCTAACGTTTATTATTTCCAAATCAGTTTTCGTGAAATCCTACAGAAAGAGCCCTGTCAACCCCAGCTGACCTGACGGTCATTCTGAAGTTTTTCCAGCAACACGATAGCATGTTGATAAGTCTTCTTTTCTAACTTCTGAAACTAGTCAAATAGAAAAATTTAAGAAAAAATCGTCCTATTGAGAACGCCAATGGATTGTAGATTTAGTTACTGGTACTCGAGATTTTTTTTTCACTTGGAATTCTCCATTAACTGAAGCCAACGAGGCACACTAATACCATGTAAGAATCGTGTTTTCGTAGTGGCCGGAGAGTTGGATAAACTGACGGGCAATGGCAGAAACCCCAGAGCAACGCGTCAGTATCTGTGTCTCAAGTCAGGTTTCGAGCTTAGGACCGCCGGTTTTCGAGGCTGGCGTCCTACGCAATAGACTAGACAGGCGACAGAATAACTTTTAATTAAAGAACGCTATTTTGATCCGTCCGTATTAATCAAGTTTAGAATCCCACATTTCCGATCGAATAGGCAACAGCAACGGTAACATGAACAATCAGTCAACTATAGCGTGCTTAATCAATAGCGAAACTAAGTTTGAATGTGCGGATATTTAAGCTTGGTAATTTTATCAAACCGCACTTGAACAAACTTTACTTTTCACCAGTGTACTTCATCAAACTTTTCTTTATCAAACTTTCAACTAACCAATCTTCAACATTATCAAACTTTACTTTTGCTCTACCGAGTTTTGCTTCATCAAGCTCTACAATACCAATCTTTACCAAAGACCATGCGAGTTTGCTTAGAATGTCTCGTATTTCAAGAACATCTGCTGAAATGAAACATTGTTTACTTCTATACTCGCATGTCGTTTTTTAAAATTTCATTTTACCAAACTCTGCTTTACCAAATTTTACTTCAACAAATTTCACTTCATCAAATGCTGCTCTGCCAAGATTTACTTCAGCAAACTCTACTTTACCAAGCTTTACTAAGGGTCATAAGATAAGAGTTTGCTTAGAACGTCTGGTATTTCAAGAACATCAGATCGAACGGAACATTGTCTACTTTTATACTCGCAAGTCGCTTTCCAAAAACTTCATTCTACCAAACTTTACTTTGACAAACTACACTTCACCAAATTTTGCTTTACCGAGCTTTACTTCACCAAACTCTACTTTACCAAGCTTCACTAAGGGCCATGAGAGTTTGTTCAGAACGTCTGGTATTTCAAGAACATCAGATCAAACGGAACGTTGTTTACTTTTATACTCGCAAGGCGGTTTCCCGAAATTTCATTCTACCAAACGTTAATTTAACAAACTACACTTCACCAAATTTTGCTTTACCGAGCTTTACTTCACCAAACTCTACTCTACCTAGCTTCACCAAAGACCATGCGAGTTTGCTTAGAACGTCTGGTATTTCAAGAACATCAGATCAAACGGAACATGTTCACTTTTATACTCGCATGTCGCTTTATCAAACTTTACTTTACCAAACTTCACTTTACCAAATTTTACTTTAACAAACTTAACTTCACCGAGTTTTACTTCATCAAACTCTTATTTACCAAGCTTTACTAAGAACCATGAGAGTTTGCTCAGAACGTCTGGTATTTCAAGAACATCAGATCAAACGGAACATTGTTTACTTTTATACTCGCATGTCGCTTTCCCAAAATTTCATTTCACCAAACTTCACTTTACCAAATTTTACTTAACCAAACTTTACTTCATCAAACTCTACTTTACCAAGCTTCACCATGGGCCATGCGAGTTTGCTTAGAACGTCTGGTATTTCAAGAACATCAGATCAAACGGAACATTGTTTACTTTTATACTCGCATGTCGCTTAGGGCACTTTAACTGGTCTCTAACCCCATTTCGATCATGTCATGTTTACATGACATTGGTTCAGACGTGTCACCGGTTTTGGACTTTTCTTTTGGACTTTTTTTTTTATTTTGCTGCGCCAGATAAGGTTTTTAAAAATTATAATATTTTATAAAATACATATTATACTCAATAATTATTTGAGCACTTCCGCTTAAAATATTTTTTCATCACAGTATTGAGGCTGAATATCAGGTTTTTCTAGCTTGTTTTTGTTCTGTTCTTCACCAATCGCTCACGTCCGTGCACAGGCGGACGAGCCGAACCTCTAAATAAAGGGGAATCTCCCCAAAGAGAGGGGGAATTCCACTTTTCCTTCCCTTCGTGTCCGCTAGTTCGCCAATGCCCTACAACTCCTGGTGTATTTTGATCTTCCTAAGTGCTCTCGATTGATCAATATGACACTCACTAGCGGACGAGAAGAGGTGGGAAAAGTGGAATTCCCCCTCTTTGGCAGTTCCAAGAAGTATAATTTGTTCCTCAAAGTGTAAGTAAAGGGCCTCAAAACAGCCAATTCGCCTCTCTTGAGGAAATTCCCCTCCCATTTGGAGGGTTGGACTCTCGTCCGACAGTGATTCCGAGTTTATTTTGGTCTTCATAAGTGCTCTCCTCGATTGATCAATATGACACCTCCGTTCAAGCCACTAGCGGACGAGAGACGAACGAAAATGTGGATTTCCCCCCTCTTTGGCAGTTCCAAGAAGTATAATTTGTTCCTCAAGGTGTAGGTAAAATAACCTGAAGACTGCTAATTCTCCCTTCTTTGAGGAAATTCCCCTCCCATTTGGAGGATTAGCTGGTCCGTTGGTGGTTCAAGCCCCTCTAACCGTATGAAAATGATTGATGGAAGACTCGTAAGAAAATTACCGTGACCAAGACAAAACAATGAAAAAATAAGTTCCTTTTCGTTTAGCTGTCATTAATGCAAAGCTTTTAAGAGAGTTTGTTTACCTACCGTAAGACTTGAAATCGAGAAGAATCTCAAAAAGCACTAGCGGACGAGAAGGGGAGGGAAAAGTGGAATTCCCCCTCTTTGGCGATTTCAAAACGTAGAATTTGTTCCTTAAGGTGTCGGTGAAGTGGTCTAATTTATGCAGGTTCCCCCCTCTTTGGAAAAATTACCCTCCCTTTCTCCCTTAAGGAACTCAGGCGAACGTCAGAATGATGGATCTGTAACCTGAAAAGGCCAATCAGAGACACTGGCTAATTCTCCAAAGGGAGGGGAATTTTCTTAAAGAGGGGAAATCGCCAGTTTCAGGTTATTATACCTACACCTTAGAGGACATATTCTACTTTTTGAAACCGCCAAAGAGGGAAGAATTCCACTTTTCCCTCCCCTTCTCGTCCGCTAGTGTTCAGAAAGCATTACAGTAATACAGCTTGGTCAAGATATATTTAGCTTCTCAAAATTCATTTCTCTATAGCTTGTTTTAATTTAAGTTAATTTTACGGGACGGTTACGCTACGTGCGTATACAATGGGAAAAGTGGAATTCCCCCTCTTTGGCGTTTTAAAAAAGTACAACTTGTTCCCTGAGGTGTAGGTAAAAAATCCTAGAAAATGCCACTTCTCCCATCTTTGAGGATAATCCCCTCCCTTTGGATTAGCTCGTCCGCCAGTGATTCTGCATACTTTGATTATTCAGTATCCACTTATCTGCTTGCATATTATAGCCGATCCGGGTTTTTTTGTTTCCCGTTTTTTGGCGCGCAGTTTAATTTCAAATCTGTTTTTGGCGCGCTTTCAATTTCGGAGAAACAATGCCTTTTTTCTTATGGTCTTTGCATAACATACGAACGGGGCGCAAAATTCATTGCAAACGTAATAAATGGTTTATGAGAATTAATTTCATTTCTATATATAGCTTGGTCAGGGTTTCTTGTTATCAAAAATAAAATTTATTGGCCAGTTACGCACGTATGCAATGAATTAATCGCAATTTTCGTATTTTGTCCAAATGCTATATGAAAAGATTTTTTTATCAAAATTTTAAAAGAGCGCCAAAAACAGATTTGAATTCAAACTGCGCGCCAAAAACGTTTTTGACAAACAAGAACCCCTGGATAGGCTTTATACGAATGTTGAATGTCGCAATCTTTATATGACGTCTCTCCGGATCATTGGCGGACGAGCCAAACCTACGAAGGGAGGAGAATTTTTCCAAAGAGGGAGGAATTAACGGTTTTTAGGCCATTTTATCTACACCTTAGGAAACAAACTTTCCTTTTTTGACACGCCAAAGAGGGGGAATTCCACTTTCCCCTCCCCTCCTCATCCGCTAGTGCTCCGGATGACGTATGACGTTTAACGTTGAAAGGCAACACGGAAATCTAGTTAGGTTGGCCACATCATCATCATCGTCATTCAACCAATAGTCATTTGATAGAACTGTCAACGGTATGTAATCTTCAGACTTTTTCAGCTGGTTCCACCAATCCGGACATCTCGATTGAGGGAACTAATGCAAAACTTAAAAAAGCCCGTACATTTGTCGTTTCCGCAAGCAAAATATTGTCCAAAAAGTCTGATAAAAAACATCACTATGTGACGTCAACTCAACGTGGTTGACACCATATGTTAGGGGTGATGATGACTGATGTGTGTGTTAACACTGATTGTCTGATGTTTCATAGTAAGTCGTTTTGGGCAATGTGTTTCCTGGCAGAAACAACATAGGGCTTTATTTAGTCTTTCATACTTGTCATGTTGTCCGGAATGTCGTGGAAGCATCTGTACAGGTGCCGTGGGCACAAAATAGAAGAATAAGTACATACAGTATGCACTTCACTGGCGGACAAGGTAAACCTCCAAAGAAAGGGAAATCTCTCCAAAGAGGGGGGTATGGGCAGAAATCAGGTCATTTTTCCTACACCTTATGGAACAAACTCTACTTTTTGAAACTGCCAAATAGTGGGCAGTTCCACTTTTTTCTCCCTTTCTCGTCCGCTAAAGAGTGGACTTACATGACATAAGTAGTACCCGAGGCATCGATGAAAGACGGACGTCGTCAGAAATCATGTTTTTCGAAGCACTAGCGGACGAAAAGGGGTGGTAAAAATGGAATTCTCCCCTCTTTGGCGTTTTCAAAAAGTAGAATTTGACCCCTAAGGTGTGGATAAAATGGCTTAACAACGGCCGGTTCCTCACTCTTTGACCAAATTCCACTCCCTTCGTTTGACTCGTCCGCCAGTGGGCAGAACTAATGTACGTCGAAGAAAGACGACACACAAGTCTTGGAAGTACTGGATGAAAGATCCATGTGTTCCAGAGTGTTGCAAGAATGAAGAACCATGTGTTGCGGTTGTCTCAAGTCAGGTTTCGAACTCAGGACCGCCGGCGTCCTATGCAACAGACCAGACAGTCTACTAAGTTGTTGCTTGATATGATCACCACCGTGAGTATAGTCAATAAAACAATCTGTCAACCAGTGACGCACGTGTTGATTGGTCTAGTCGCACCATTCAGTGAGTCAGTGAGTCAGTCAGGTATGTAGTTAGTCAGTCAGTCAGTCAGTCAGTCAGTCAGTCAGTCAGTCAGTCAGTCAGTCAGTCAGTCAGTCAGTCAGTCAGTCAGTCAGTCAGTCAGTCAGTCAGTCAGTCAGTCAGTCAGTCAGTCAGTCACTCAATCAGTCAGTCAGTCATCAGTCAGTCAGTCAGTCAGTCAGTCAGTAATTCGTCCAAAAGACCTGTTCGGAGACTATACTGTATGAACGTTTTTCCTTAGTCACGGTATTCTATTAGGAGGAATATAGCCGTTGCCCGGGCAACTTTAGAATCCTTTGTGCCATAATTTCGTATCCCAAGTGAGGATCGTGAGCGACAACGTTCTCCTCTGCCGTCTACAGTTTTGACTACTTTTGGCGCGCTTTAAATTGTTTGAATCACATTAACATTGAGTAACATACTGTATAGCTTGGTCAGGACTTATTGTTATCAAAAATTAATTCTGCAGGTCGGTTACGCACGTTTATGTATGGAATGGATTGAGCGCAAGTCTTGTATCCATTTATTTTGTCTGTAGAATTAGTTTTATGTTTTCCCTCGACATTTTGGAAGCGTGCCGAAAACAGATTTGAATTCAAACTGCGCGCCAAAAAGTTTTTGGGTAACAAGGAACCCTGCGATGGGCTATACCCTGATCAAGGCCATAACCGTTGCATCTCCAAACCAGTTAATCACTGACGTTTCGGTTCACATTAAGTAGTCGAATGGTGATTATTTCGGAAGTTGAAAACACTGACTTCATGTTCATTAGCGGGTTCACCAAATCCACCATGTGCCATTATGTGCCATAAAATGGTGCCTTGTATTCCATTTGTTCATCCATCACAGTTTCTTGAAGCACTTCCTTATGGTGCCACCACGATGCACCATGAATACGGTGTTTTATGTGGTGAAATTCGTGTCAGTAATTTTTTATGTATTCGAATGGCGAATATTTCTAATGGCGAAAACACCAGTTTTACATTCATTAGCGGGTTCACCATATCCACCATGAGCCAAATGGTGCCCTTGTTCCATTTGTTTGTCCATCACAGTCTCATGGAGCACTTCCTTATGGGGACACAAAGATGCCCCATGAATACGGTGTTTTATGTGGTGAAATTCGTACCACTGCTCTTTTTTCAGTTGGACTTCTCCATTAACTGAAGTCATCAAGCCACACTAATACCATTCAGATTTGTAGTTGACTGAATTGACGGGCAATGACAGAAACCGCAGAGCAACGCGTCAGAATCTGTGTCTCAGGTCAGGTTTAGAACTTAGGACCACAAGTTTCCCAGGCTGGCGCCCTAGGCACTGGACTAGACCTGCGACA
Source organism: Daptonema setosum (assembly GCA_964036265.1). Lineage (NCBI taxonomy): Eukaryota > Metazoa > Nematoda > Chromadorea > Monhysterida > Xyalidae > Daptonema > Daptonema setosum. The sequence continues at coordinate 1,098,086 of OZ038445.1, forward strand.
AAGAGCAGACAAACGAGTGCATACATTTAGCGAGTTTTAGACACGTAATTTGAATGAAACTGATTTTGGCACGCATTACATTTTTAATGGAAAAAAACCTCATTTTCCGGGGGCACCTCTTTATGCGCCACAATAAATACGGTGTTTTATGTGGTGAAATTCGAGCCACGGGTACAAATCACATGCAGTATAGCGCTTCCAGAGTTGATTTTTACCCGGGAATATTTGTGCTCGCAAATATAATTCAAATCTGGTTTGGTACGCTCTAAACAAATACGGAGTTTTGTCTATGAAATGTCAACCAGGGTTCATACTACAGTCAGCCATTCAAAAATGTCTTGTCAGTTACAAAAATTTCGGCGCCTAATTTATATTAGAATACCAGTCTCGAAATATGACGTTCATTTTCGATCACTGACGGGCGCGTTCAACCTCCAAAGAGGGGGAATCTCTCCAAAGAGGGGGACTGGGCAGAAATTAAGTCATTTTACCTACACCTTGAGAAACAAACACTATTTTTTGGAACCGCCAAAGAGGGGGAATTCCATTTTCCCTCCCCTTTTCGTCCGCTAGTGTTTACAATTTTGCCAGCTCAGCCCTGTTACATATGTCTCTCAGTACTGAGCCGTTCTCATTATAAACACTGCGAGCCTCGTCTCGACTAAACTCTTGAAATTAACGAAACCCTTCACATTGGTTAACACTATAGAGTTTTTTTCACATGAAAACCATTCGCGGAGATGTTATGTAGAATAGTTATATACATTTCAACATTGGATAACTTGTTATGATATTACAGATCTAGAGAGAGAGAGGTTCCTGGAAGTCTAGACAATTTTTATGATTTCTGAATTTTTTTTCGTTTCTCTAGTCTTCACTGTAGCACATAGGTTAGTACAACTGTGTTCTGAACGGAAGGTCGTGAGTTCGAAGCCTATCAGGAACTTGAAATTTCCCACTTTCTTGGTGGGACTAGAACTCGTCATTAAAACGTATGTATACAAGTTTTATCATCAATATTTTTTATACGCCTGCCAGAGATTAGTTTGAGTTCAAATTGCGCGCAAAAACTTTTGTGAGTTACAGTGAGTGAGTGAGTGAGTGAGTGAGTGAGTGAGTGAGTGAGTGAGTGAATAAGTTAGTTCGCTTGCTATCCAAACAGGTTGGAATTCAGATTTCGCGCCAAAACTCATCTGAGAAGCGAGAAACCTGAGTTAGGCTATACTGTCTGCAATCGCATGCAGTTCTTTGTGGCTAAAAATTGATACACGCATCATGAAACACCATACTTAGACGATATACATATACATAGCTTTTTATCATAGATAATCGTATGGATCTGTTATCACCTCTAAGCAACTTACGTTGTTTCTGCAAGCGAAAGTATTGCCTAATAATGAAACATCACTCCCTCAACTCAACTCGGTTGACACCAAGTTTTACACAGTGCAGCAGGGGGTGATGATGATTGATGTGCGTGTTACCACTGATTGTCTGATGTTTCATTATCAGATGTTTTGGGCAATATTATTGCATTCAGAAACAAAATTCGGGCTTTACAATGAATTCGGTGCATGCACTTTTATTTGTTGTTCAGTGTCAATTGAAAAAAAAACGCTCGAAAAAAGTTTATTTCAAATCGCTTGCCAGACAGACTTATATAAAAATTTCGCACCCGAAACTTTTCTGAAAAGAGAGTTTTGAATTAGGCTATACTACATGCCCATACGGTTCTTTCTGGCCAGGGTCTAGCGGACGAGAAGGGGAGGGAAAAGTGGAATTCCCCCTTCTTCGGTAGTTTCGAAAAGTATAATATTTGTTTCTAAATCTGTAGGTAAAATGGCTAATTTGTTTCAATTCCCCCCTCATTGGAAAGATTATCCTCCGTTTGGAGGTATGGATCGTCCGCCACCGAGGCATGGCATTGCTGCACGCATCATGAAACACCATATTTAGATGGTATAGACATCTCACGGTTGATGCAACTACCAAATCACAGGATTCTATGACCCAAATGGAGGCTGCCAAACCATCGCTTGATTTTGTTTCGAGAACTATAGTCGATTATGATAAAACTGTCCAAAATGGTGTACAGGATTTTATGCGCAGACACATAGAGTAATGGTACTATAGCTTTGTTTCATCGTAT
>OZ038445.1:1105234-1140528 GCA_964036265.1 Daptonema setosum
GTACGTATGCAATGCAATTAGGCGCATTTTTCATATTTTTGTCCAAATTTTATGTAGAAAGTATTTATTTCTTGGTTCGAAAGCGCGCCAAAAACAGATTTGATTTCAAACTGCGCACCAGAAAGTTTTTGCCTAACCAGGAACCTTGGATAGGCTATAAAAACAACCGATGAAGAAAAACAGATCCGAGATTTCGCGAGCGGCGTTCTTCAAACCACGATCTGAGTCGAAATCATCGACTTTTCTAATACGAAAACTCACCTTTCACGAATACAGAAACACATTTGGTACTTTTACGAAAGTGTAATGTTTTCGCTGGCGGCAAACATCCTACAAAGGAAGTACCTCCAACACGAAATTAATCACTATAATTTATCTAGACAAATCTGTTGAAGACGACTGTGAGCTTTCAGCTTTTCCAAATCGTGAAACATTACTGTCCGCTGAACGCTTGAAGAAATTTTGATTAGTGGTATAGCTCGATCATAAACGGACAAGTGCAGACTATGCTTTCTCGATTAAACTTTTCCGAACCACATAAAAGTTTTACAGGCACGGATCAAATTTTTGTGTAAACCTTTTATACAGCAGGGCTATTTTTTCAGCGCCAATTCATGAATTTATTTATATTTTTGAAAAAAAGAAAAAATGTTGCAATAAATAGTTGGAACACAATTGAAAAATATTCCAATTAACTTGCTATTTGAAAAAATTCCAGCTCAGGTAATCACGATTTCGTGACTCTGCAAATTTGATTCGGTGTTTCCAATGGTTAAGTTAAGAATCACACCTGTCCCAGCTGTGGGTTTTTAGCCACAGTCCGGGGGGTAGACTGTGGCTAAAAAAACGGACTTATCTTAAATGATACTGTGGTTAAACGGTAATGTGGCTACAGAGGAATCGGTCTGTGCTTGATTGTTACTGTGGCTAAACGGTACTGTGGCTGAAGAGGAATCGGACTGTGCCTAAAAGCACTCACGTCCACAGTCTACCCCCCCCGGACTGTGGCTGAAAACCCACAGCTGGGACAGGTGTGTTAAGAATGGTCACCCAAAAATGTCACCCTGATCCGTTTATGATCGAGCAAAACATATCCAGACCGGTTTCTTACTAGTTTTTGTTTTTCGTTTTATTTCGCTTCATTAGGGTCCACGCCCAAGAAATACCAAAGTACACATGGTATCATATATCCATGTACATACATTTATTTTTACTTGCATTGTGCATACATTCTTTTGTGTATGCTTACATAGATGTGTACGTGATTCATCGCACCGTTGATCAACGCATCAGGGTATGACCGACTTCTTCATGGGTGTAATACGGCTCTCATCCGTAAAATAATTAGGTCGTTGAAATCGTTACAATTCAGTCTGACTCGCCTATCAACTACGCTCATGTATGAGCAAAACCGTGCAGCTTCATACTCGTGCTTGTTACTAGACCGCATACAAACGCATCGGCATTTGTGGTTAGAATCAGAGGTGGGCCGCTGGGGGGGGGGGGGGTAGGGGGGTTACCCCCCCGCTTTTTAGGGTCGGCGGGTAGCACCCCCCCCCCCTAGACAAAAATTTAGGTCGCCTACCCCCTCCCCCCCCTACTCGAAATTTTTGAGAAAATCGGCCTCAAAACCTCGATTTTGAGGCTCATTTTTCAAAAAATTTTGGTTGTGAGAATTTTTTTTCGAACAAACACGTTTTCTGGGTCAATTTTCTTGGTTAAAACCTGAAAAAACCGGTACATGTGATGTTTATACCTTATAATAGGAGATTTTTTTAGCAAAAACAATTGCGAAAAAAAATTTTCTACCCCCCTACCCGACCTTATCCCCCCACTTTTCGGGGTGGGGGATGGGTAAACTGAGATTTCAAAATTCTACCCCCCCACCCCCTGCAAAACGCCAAAAAAACCCGGCCCACCCCTGGTTAGAATGTGCAAGAGCGCTCAGGGGTGCTGTACAGTCCGCATCCGTTATTTGGTTCAAACTGTTATCAAAATCCAGTTCAGCTCATCGACTAAGTTCTTAATGATTAAAATTGAACCATTTAATACTCGTGCTCGTTATTTAATCACGTTAGCAAAACGCATCGGCTTATGGACTGCAATACAGTTGGGTTGCAATACAGCCCCCATCCGTAAAACCTTCATGTCGTTCAGAGAGCCAATACAACTCAGTCTAGCCCCATCAAATACAATTTCATTAAAGAATAAATACCGCCAGTTTCATTTTCGTGCTCTTCATTTGATCTCGTTAGCACAACGCATCGGCATATTGACCGCAAACATATCGACGTGCTCCTGGGTGCAGTCCGATCCTCATCCGTAAAATGTTCATATGGCTTTCACATTTCAGTATAAATGATTGAATCTGTTTATTCTTATTATTGTTTATTCTGATTAATTTGTTTACTATTAGTTCATTATTAAAATGCGAACCATTTCATACTCGTGCTCGTTTTATTAAAACTTTGCCAAAATGCTTCGGATGTGGACTTTACAGTTTTATAGATGCAGTACGGTCCCCATCCGTTATGTCGTTAGGCTGTTGGCCAATACAATTGAGTCCAGCCCAATCGAAGACCGTTCCCATTTGTTATACAGTAGTAGGGAACCCTCTGAAATGGCTTTCTTTTATATTCTGGTACCTCGGGAAACCAACAACTCTGCGTGAGGTCTGCCAAGAGAATACCTAGATGTTGGCCATGCACAAGAGGGCGAGATGGGGTGGGAAAACTGGAATTCCCCTCTCTTTGGCGTATTTTTCAAGTAGAGTTTGTTCTAGTCTAAGGTGTATAGGTAAAACGGCCTGAAAACTGCCCATTCCCCCTCTCTTTTGAGAAATTTCCCTCCCTTTTGAGGTTTGGTTCGTCTGCCCATGTAAAGCTCGGTCAGGTTTTCTTGTAATAGAAAGTTTTTTTTGTGAACTGATTACACACAAAAGCAATGATATAAGCGCAAAGTTCAGTATGAAAAATATATGAAACATTTCAACGCTTATGGCTGTTCATTGTTACTGCGTGTGGCCTTGGTTTGTCCCTGTGCGCATGTGAAACATTATGCCCAGTTTTTACTCAACAATTTCGAAACTTAAACCAATAACTTTTCAGAATTAGTTAAACCAATGCAATTTCTTGAAATGTAATTTCTTTCTTAACCAGAAATCAAGTCAGTTCATCGCTCCAAAACTGTTGTCACACTGCAGCCAAAGTTTTCCCTAATGTTTCACATGCGCGCAGGGACCATGCAAGGCCACACACAGTAACAAAAAACCAGCCATACCATTTGAATTCAAATTGTGCGCGCGAAAATGATCAATTACAAGAAACTCTGAATTGTCTGTATCTCGACTCGAGATATACGAGATTCTCGAGTGAGGGTGGTACAGGGTGTCCCATTGGAAAGTTTTTTTTTACTTTTGATTTTTCCCTCATGAAACAAATGAAGCTCAGAATAAAGCATGCGTCTCTTGTGGGCCCTATGTATTGTACATACAAACACGACAATATTGTACATTTTACAACATCACCGGAAGTGAATGTATATTTTATAACAATTCCTTATAACATAACAATGTCTCCAAGATACGAGGCTTTTTCAAAATCTAGTAGTAATCCGGCATTCCATTGAATGGAATATCGTTAAAGGTTTCCGGTTCGAAGAAAAACTTCCATAAAAGTAGATTTTTTCAATGATAAGTTAAAAGTAGTCCAGGACTTCTTGTGAAAAGTCATTCACAGGGTGGACCGAAAAAACAACGCGGTTCATTCGATTTATCCGTGAATAATTTTTTGACACAACTGATCTAATCGGGTTAAGCGGCATTTTAACGACAAAATATCAATTTAACTATCCTGAAATTATAGTCATCCTCACTCGTTAACTATGTTTTAGTACTTGATTAACTTTGCACCATTTACGTATATTTATTTTTACAACTAAGTGATTTAGCATACTAAACCATATATTTATGGATTTTTAGTTGTTTCAAAGTTATCCTACTCTATAAAAATAGTATATTTCATATAAACCCTATTTTCTCTGCTAGTCGTAAGAGACTTTTTGATTCGTAAGATTTTTTGTACCACATAGTATGGAAGCGAAATGCTTATAAAAATCATTTTTTTTCGAAACAGTCCCGTTCAGGGCTGGGGGACTTAATTTGAAAGTACTTTTTTAGGTGCCACTTAATTTTTTTTTCCATTTTAAAAGTGCCACTTTTGAATTTGTCGCCTGAAAATTAAGTGGCACTGAATTCCAGAATTTGAATTTAGTACCATGAAATTATTTTCGTGCTTATTAATTTCTCTACGGCTAAGGTCGTAAGCTAAGCAAAATTGGCTAAAAGTAAAGAATTTTGGATTCTGTCAATTTATCACTAAGAAATCCATAGTATTTTACATAGTTACAAAATAAATTCTGGTACTAAAAGAAAAGTTTTACAAACAATAAGTGGCACTTAAAAAATGTCCCGTTTTTTCAAGTGCTACTTAATGAGGTACTTAATTCCCGGGACTTTTAGCCCTGGTACTTTTAATTAAGTCCCCCAGCCCTGGTCCCGTCCCGTTAGACTTGATCAACCGGTTTGAAATACCATTTTAACCGTTTAGACAGTGAAATTTTTACAAAGATTCAATTCCGTGACATTTGTGATACTGAAAAAAATCAAATAATAAAACAGTGCGCTACGCTGACTGGCCAGTGAAATTCGAATTCTGAATATTCGAGTGTCATGTCTATATTTTCGCGTCGGTTGTTTCACAGATTCTCCTTTCTATTTTTTGTTTTACTTTTCTTTTTACTATCCTTTGGACTCTGAAACCAACCCAACGATAGTGAATTCCTTTTCAGATAAACCTGATGTGACAATTTTCCGAATTATTTGAAACGCACTGACGACCGCGAATATAATTGTAATCTAGAATCGGGGGTGGTAAACTCGTATAAACCATTAATGTACGTAACTCGATATTTTAAGTGATTTTCCTGTATTGGGAAAAACCGCCCGAAAAAAGTTCACCCATGTTTTCGATGTACATCCATTTAGCCTATTCAATGTTTCTTGTTACACTGAAAGTAATTGGCGCGCAGCTATAATTCAAATCTGGTTTTGGCGTGCTTTCAAAATCTCGGGAAGAAATGTATTTTTTCACATGGCGTTTGGTCAACAACATATGTAGGAACGTGACCAATTTTTCATTGCATATAAATTTACGGGTCCATTTTATAAGTAATTTCGGCCACAATAAACATACAGTACTTAGACCAAGCTATGTAAATCATGAGTAGTTTCGTGAAGCGGCAAAGATTGGCCAGGGTTTCTTGTTATCAAAAATTAATTTTGCGAGTCGGTCACGCACGTATGCAATGAATGAAGCGTATTTTCCCGTATGTTTTTCGAAAGTTATGTGAAGAAGTATTTATTGTATTTCTCTCATTTTTTGCTAACAACGTTTTTGGCTAACAAGAAACCCGGGATAGGCTATAACATTGTTGTCTCGTTGTCCAGATGTCCCCTGAACCACAACTGCCATTTTTCCACACCATAAACTTTTGAGAGTGTAAAATGGTTTCTTCGCTACTTCTAGGAAGAAAGAAACAAATGGCACGCAGTGGAGATCTTTTCATGCTCTTTATATGTGATTCATGTTACGTCTGTCTGTATCTTGCTAAACGAGTTTCTCTGAATCCCTCCCCTCTTGTAGAACGATAAGGTTTGCTAAAGATTCCCAGTTTCAACACCTTTAAAGTTTCTGTTACATCTATTTCGGGAAAAAACGTTGCCTGATAGAATTAGAAAGAGTCACGGTTTATAAGAAACGAGAAAATATCGCTCCGAACCTTTCCATGTTCATTATATGTGATGAAAGTCATGGAGGTAGGGTTCCCGCTGCAAGCTTTTTACAGTAAAACCGTTGCCTGACTGAGATGAAGGTTGAATTATTTCTCGGAATTCTCTGAGAACAGAATAATGTCATGCTGAGGCAACCTATCTTTGCTAATTATATGCCATTCAAGCTATGGCCGAAGGGTTCTCGCTGCCTCAGGATCAAAGATTCTCTCTGGATCACCTTTCACCTTCTCAACGCAATACATTTCTATGAAGTCTAATGCTGGACGTTCTCTGACTGAGTTGTCGTTGTTTCTTCGCAGTTTCCTGAGAACAGAATAATGTCATACTGAGTCGACCAGTCACTGCTCAGTATATGTGATTCAAGTTATGGCCGTAGGATTCTCGCTGCAAGAGTTTACCTGAACCAACTTTTCTAAAATATTAAACTTTTCTGAATTCCCGCCTTTCAACACGATAAATTTCTATGAAGTGTAATGTTGGAGAAAACGTTGCCTAACTGAGTTGTCGTTGTTTCTTCGCAGTTTCCTGAGAACAGAAAAATGTCATGCTGAGTCGACCAGTCACTGCTCATTATATGTGATTCAAGTCATAAGGTACAGTTCTCGCTGCAAGATTTTCTTTGATTCACGATTTTCTTTGATTCACGCACGATTTTCTTTGATTCACCATTTTATGAAACAGGGAAGTTTGTTATACTTCAGTATTTTTAACATCATAAATTTGTATAATCGTAGGTTTTCGAAACTATCGTTGGAACTTGGGAAAACGTTGCCTGACTGAGTTGTCGTTGTTTCTTCGCAGTTTTCTGAGTACATAATAAAGTCAAGCTGAGTAGTCGACCTGTCTCTGCTCATTATATGTGATTCAAGTCATGGCCGTATAGGACTTTGTCTGCAAGAACTGCCCTGAGTCACCGTTTTGCAAACAGCAACAGATTCTTGAATCATCGTTTTTTTCAACCTCATAAGTTGCTTCAAATCCATGCAATCTACTTCGGGAGAAGACGTGCCCTGAGTTCTGAGTTGTGGTGTCGACTCTCGGTGTTTTCTGAGAACAGAATAATGTCATGCTGAGGCGACCTGTCTTTGCTCATTATATGTGATGATAGTTATGGTTGTAAGATTCTTGGTGTTTGGTTTTCATGAATCACCGTTTATAAAACAGTAAAGTTCAATTAAGTTCATAAGTTCATAAGTTCATAAAATCCATGTAACCTACTTCGAGGATAAATATTGTTTCTCCGCATTTTCTGAACATGAACATTGTCGTTCTGAAGTGACCTGTCTTTGCTCATTATATGTGATTCAAGTCATGGCCGTATAGTTCGAGTCTTATGTAACTCATGCTTTATGTCATACATATTGCATTCACAGTATTCTGAAGAACTGGGAAGAAAATTTCTTGCTCGGCAACAGTTTAACAAATTTGAGATTGGCAAAGATGATTGTATGAGTTATAAAACTGACTAGGAACGTACATAGGTTTAGTTTAACTAGAGTAGGCGTATTCATAGCTTACAGACACACATACATATACAAGTGTGATGTCTCCTTTTAACATTCCGCACTCGAATTAAACAAAGCAACCGTAAACTTTCTTCCCATTTCAAGAATTTTCACACCATATTTCGAACAATTCTTCGTAATTTGTTGTTTTCAAAGTTCAGAGTTTCGAATGGGAAGTTTTGAATTTCGAACAGATGGGTCCACTAGCGGATGAGAAGGGTGGAAAAGTAAAAATTCCGCCCTCTTTGGCCTTTTCAAAAATTAGTGTTTGTTCCTCAAGGTGTAAGTAATAGGGCGCTAATTTCAGCCAAACTTTTAAAATGATTCCCCTCTTTTTGAAAGTTTATGTAGCTCACTCGTAGTTTAGCCAACCGTGTGTATGCGTTTCTTCACTAGCGGACAAGAAGGGGAGGAAGAGAGAAATTCCCCAAATTCCCCCTTCTTTAGTGTTTATTTAAGTAAAGTTTCTACCCTAAGGTCTAGATAAAATGACCTGGAAACTGCCGGGTCCCCCTTCTTTGACGAACTTCCGGTCCCTTCGGAGATTTAGCTCGTCCGCCAGTGCATTTCTTCGTTAGGTTATACAATTTAGAGTCTAGAAAACTAGAATCAAATCCAGTTTCCTAATCAACTTTTAATGCCGTAATAGCTCATGAAAGACAACACAGACCTCCGTGACCATTAGAAAAGGATATTCCACGCAATTCAAAGTGACAGCTTGTTCTGCAAGTCATTAAGTCAGTCAGTCAGTCAGTCAGTCAGTCAGTCAGTCAGTTAGTCAGTCAGTCAATCAGTCAGTCAGTCAGTCAGTCAGTCAGTCAGTCAGTCAGTCAGTCAGTCAGTCAGTCAGTCAGTCAGTCAGTCAGTCAGTATGTCAACTTTAATGTCCAATCTGTCCAAAGTCATTCTAACTTGTAGAATATGTGTTTTTCAATTAAAGCACTTTCAATAGAGGCTAGTTTTGTTAACCCGACTATTTTCTTAACATATAAAAACTTTTCGATGATCAGTGAACGGACCCTCATTAGAGATATATGTAAATAGGAACACATGACACCGAAACGTTATTGACTTGTAACGCATTAGTAACTTACTTATGTTTAAAAAAATCTAACCAAAAAGACACTCCCAAACCTACGGATCAATCGTGAAAACCACGCTACCTTTTTTTTACTTATGTACTTGGACTTCATTAACTGAAGCCCATAAGGCACACTAATACCATTGTAGTGAAATTAAACGAGGCGTTCTCAATGTATATTTGCATGTGCCACAAAAAGGCTTCTCAGATACAGGAATGGGTCGCATTCCAAATTACTGTAGTCTTATAATTAACCGATAATGTTGTTTGTCGGTTACTGTATACCAAACCGAACGGCTATATACATCAACGGACGGACGTTAGTCCGTTCTCTTAATTGTATTAATGGATCTCGTGTTTGTTTGCGGTCTGTCCAAATTTGATTTGGTCATCATTTGATATGGCACACTGGCGGACAAGAAGGGGTGGGGAAAGTGGAATTCCCCCCTCTTTGGCATTTTGAGAAAGTGGAATTGTTCCGCAAGGTGTACGTTAAATGGCCTGAAAACTTCCAATTCCTTCTCTTTGACAAAATTGTTTCCCTTTGGAGGATTCGCTCGTCCGCCAGCGCAGCGGGTATGGCATTTCGTATTCTCTATCAATCTCACTTTAGCAGGAATCTGGGTCGTAAGGCCATTTGTCAAAACACCGATTGGACAATTACCAATTGGACAGATCCACTAGAAAAAAAACAACCTGTGGCTACTTATATGTATCAGAAACTTGAAAAACTTCAAAAATTTTGAAGTTAAAAAAATCTAGTTCCAAAAAATGCTTTTTTATGCTTTTTTGAGAATCTTAATGAGCTCCGTCTAAGAGCTGTTCTACGTCTCTGTCCAACCGTCAGAGTGGATGTGATTTCGGTTACCCGAACGCACTGACAGACGAGCTAATCCTTCAAAGAGTGGGGAAATTCGTCAAAAAATAGTGAACTGACAGCCTTCAGACCATTTTACCAACACCTTAGGGAACAAATTTCACTTTTTGAAACCGCCAAAGAGGGGGGAATTCCACTTTTCCCTTCCCTTCTCGTCCGCTAGTGCCCTAACCCCGTTGGCTACTCTTCATGTTTCAACGAACACATTTGCTGTCATGTAAACAATATCGAGATTACTTTGCGATTTTAGTGAGCTACTTACATTTCATCTTTTCCACTATTCGCTATTCATACTTATTCGCGATTTATCGCGCGATACAGGCGCGATAACTCGCGCGATACCCTCGCGATACGAACAAATTTGCGATTTTGCGATTATGCAACTTATCGCGCGACGTATCGCAAATAAGTAGGAATATCGCCTACGATGACATTATTTCTTTCTCTCTTCTTCCATAAATTGTACACACCCTCTTACAAATCAGAACGTACTGTACGTAGTTTTCTACGATTGCAAACCTTTTGAGCTTTTGAACTGATACAGTTGCGCAGCTGAAAAATAATGGCCGACATATGCATTTCACTACATCATAAACAACAACAACAACAACAACAACAACAACAACAACAACAACAACAACAACAACAACAACAACGTAATCTGTACCACCAACATCAACAATGCGATCCTGCTAACCCAGCGAATTATCTGCTAACCTATACATCGCAAACCTCCGGTATAAAATCCACAACCACAACATCAACTCCTACAACACGATCTCCATTATCAACGACAAACCCAACCGCATCGACAACATCATCACCATCTTGCAACACATCCTTCACACACTCTTCAACAACAGGCTTGGGAAGAAAAACTTTCCGAGACAAATGCTCAACAACAACAAAAGTGGACTTAACAACAACAGTAAACTCAACAACAACAGTAAATTCGACAACAACATCATCACGACGACGAACACCACAATCATCACCAACAACGATAACAACCACAACAAAACCGACAACAAAAACAACACCGACAACACCAACACCGACAACAACCCCGACAACAACACTACCACCACCAACAATAACACCGACAACAACAACAACAACAACAACAACAACAACAACAACAACAACAACAACAACAAATATTCAATCACATCTCCGCACATTTCGACCCCTGATCATCAGCATTTTCATCTCATCATTACTACTGACCTCCTCAACATTGGCGGAATTTCCCACTCTTTCGGGAAAATCCTTGGCTACCGTAACTGACGTTATGAGATCCATGGTAGCCGACGACCCGAAACAACCCGGCGACACACTGTTAGTGCCCGTGCCGTGAGTGAGTGAGTGCAGTGAGTGAGTGAGTGATTGAGTCAGTGAGTGAGTGAGTGAGTGAGTGAGTGAGTGAGTGAGTGAGTGAGTGAGTTAGTGAGTGAGTGAGTGAGTGAGTGAGTGAGTGAGTGAGTGAGTGAGTGAGTGAGTGAGTGAGTGAGTGAGTGAGTTAGTGAGTGAGTGAGTGAGTGAGTGAGTGAGTGAGTGAGTGAGTGAGTGAGTGAGTGAGTGAGTGAGTGAGTGAGTGAGTGAGTGAGTGAGTGAGTGAGTGAGTGAGTGAGTGAGTGAGTGAGTGAGTGAGTGAGTGAGTGAGTGAGTGAGTGAGTGAGTGAGTGAACGAAACGTAAGAACCCCCCCCCCCCCATGGTTCCTTAACGTAACGTATTTCTTATCATGTAACGTTACATGTTCGTTACATGTTGTAGTTATCTTGGGACTCACATTTTTATAGCTATAGACTGCAATTGTGTAAGTGTTGTAAAAAAAACTTAGTTCGTAAATTGAAGATAAACGGAAACCATAAAAACGGGAAACTGCGTATTTTTGATGTCGTTCAAAATGTGTATTCGTCGTTATACCCTAGTATGCGAATGTTTGTTATAGTCGAACATAAAAGCGATTTTGGATTCGTAGTTCTGTAATGTCGTCCGTTTGTAGATTTTCGAGCGCCGAAGACAGCGGCGAAGCGGCCGATCGCATTCCACGAGTGGGCAGGTTGGTGTATTATGGATTCAGGAAAAGTGGAATGTGGGAATGTGGGATTTGACAAATGCGATTTTGAAGAACATAATAGCATGAAGTGAGTAGGTAAATTGGTGTATTGTAGATTCAGGAAAATTGAAATGTGGGATTTGAAAAATGGGATTTCGAAGAAGCTACAAGGATAAAAAATGGGCAAAAGGGTGTATTGTGGACTCGGGAAAAGTGGAATGTGAGATTTGAGAAATGCGATTTGGAAGAACCTAATAGAGTAAAAAGAGTGGGCAGGTTGTGTATTGTGAATTCATGGAAAGTGGAGTGTGGTATTTGATAAATTGGATTTTGAAGAACCTTATTATGGCTTTTTTATTATCACCGCGCGTTGCCTTGCATTGTCCCTGTGCGCACGTGAAACATTATGCCCTTTTTAGAGGCTTTTTCTTATCAATATCAGGACTTAACCTATTCAATTTTCAGAGTCAATTCCACCAATGCATCTTGAAAGTACTAAACAATAAACTAAATATCAGATTTTTTTCCATAGAATAAATACGATTTATGACTCATTTTCAATATTGACAGTGTGCACGCGTGGAAAAGGTTTTAATTACTGGACTTTTAGTCTAAAAACCAGTCTTTTAATCTATTGAACATGGTAGAAAGCGCCAACATATGAATGTATTAAACTTAGCTTTGACGTCAACCAAAACATGTGGTTAGCTTTCTATGTGAAAGACCAGTGAACATAGATATTTACCGATTAAGATAGTAATGATCTTGGTATTATATACTTGTATATGTACATATACGAATGTATTCTGTGTAAGTTAACTAGTTTTTGCTTGACACTCAGACAAGTTTTGCGGTGATGTATAGGTTTTCCACGAAACCAAGTGAAACTTCAGTGGGTTTCGCAAAAGGTATTAGCTTGATAATTCTACTACTATACATTGTACTTAGCCTTAATCTGCATATGTTTAACTACGGCCTATTAGGATAACTACCCATTATGCTCTAGCGGGCGAGAAGATGAGGGAAAAGTGGAATTCCCCCTCTTTGGAGTTTTCAAAAAACTAGAATTTGTTTCTTAAGGTGTAGGTAAAATGGCATAATAATTGACGATCCCCTTCTTTGGGGAAATTTTCCTCCCTTTGGATGATTGGCTCGTCCGCCATTGCTACCCTTTATACACTAGGGGACCAGCTAATCCTTTAAAGGGAGGGGAATTCCGTCAAAGAAGGGGGTATTGAATTGAATTTTGCCGAAATCATAGGGAACAAACTCAACTTTTTGAAACCACCAAAAAAGATGAATTTCACTTTTCCCTCCCCCTTCTCGTCCGCTAGTCCGAGCGAGTAATGTCTGTACATACGTACGAAAAGAAATGGCTTTCATATGACCCTGTAGACATCTATTGACGTCAAGTTTCAAGATTATTCCAGAAATTTTTGAGGTTTACGTTTCTGAAAAAGCGAGAATTTTTCCTCTTTCCTAGTAAATACGAACATGTGTGCGTACATACACATTTACTGAGAAATCAAGTCCATTTCAATCCTCAGTTGAGTACCGTGCCGTGTAAGTTCTGTTTGGTTTCCACTCCTTTCACTGGGTTCAATGGTATAAAGTTTCTGGAAATTCAAGTGAAAAAATGACCCGTTAACGTGTCCAACCCAGTGTAACACCCACTGAACATGATGATTGCATGTTATAGAATACAGCTGTTGGGTTGAGTTGAGTCGGGCAGCCGACTATCATGCATCATCTTCTTTGATGCAGCTAACGTTTCACAAGTTGGAGTAGTTAACACTACAACTTTTCACTTGAATCCCAGGCAGCCCTTTATTACAATGAACAATTTCACGGACTACACGAACCCCGTAAGTTTCATCTGCAAGCAAAATTATTGTCCAAACCGTCTGGTAATGAATCATCACTAGCCTCAACTCAACTCAGTTGCCACCACAGTTTAACACAGTATAGCATGAAGTGATGATGATTGATGTGCGTGTTAAACATTGATTGTCTCATGTTTCATTATCAAACGTTTTGGGCAGTATTTTTGCTTGCAGAAACAACATACAGGCTTTAACTACTGTAATTGTCAAGCTATGTATGTAGGTATGTATATGGGGCTATGGTGGTAAACGAGTATTCAGTTTAACCAAAAAACAACAATATATTCACGTTTCAAGGATTCTATAAATAATATTCTGGTTCCATGAGCCGAATACTATGTCGAGTAAGTACTTTCGATTAATCACTACATACAATACGTGTGGTGAACCAGGGGGAGGGAAAAGTAAAATTCCCCCGTCTTTGGTGGTTTGAAAAAGTAGACTTTGTTCGTTAGGGTGTAGATGAAATGTCATGTTTTCTGCCAAATTCTTTGGGAAAAATTCCCTTGTCTTGAAGGTTTGGCTCGTCCGCCAGTGTGTATGGTGACATGCACTGGCGAACCAGCTAATCCTCCAAAAGGAGGGGAAATTCGTCAAAGAGGGGGAATTATTCTAGCAGGTTTGAGAACATTTTACCTACACCTTAATGAACAAACTCTACTTTTTGGAAGACCCAAAGAGGGGGGAATCCCACTTTTCCCTCCCCTTCTCGTCCGCTAGTGTGGTGACTGGACACCGCGGCATATTGATTAATGACACCCTGCACTTAAAAAGTCTCAATGGCACAGGGCACTCGAAAAAATAGTTGACAATGAATCACGCCTTCAGAAATTTTTTGATTTTTTTGTTTTAGAAACATTTCTCTCTATAAGTTAGCAAGATTACAATTTTACTCTTCCACAGTGTTGTAAGATATTGATACATACTTGATACTGTATGTATGTTCAATTTTCTTTTTGTTACAATTCATTATATGGCACCACTGCTAATTGATTTGAAGTACACCCTGCACTTAAAAAGTCTCAATGGCACATGGTACTTGAAAAACTAGTTGACATTGGATCACATATCCCAGTTTTTCCAAGTCACGTTTACAGATGACTTGAGTTTTTCCCCCACAGCTTTTCTTGTTACTAAGTTTTCCGATTTCGATTTCATTGGGGTGATAATGTAATTTTTATTTTTTTCATTTCTTTTTATTTTTTATTTTTTTGGTGTGTGATATGACTTCAAATACGGTTTTGAGAGAAAATCATGTGCATTTAAATCATGAAAAATTCACGTAACGAGTCTAAAAGTTAAATTTTTCATGACAAGATGCCTTGACGAATCTGATACCTATGATTCAGTGCTAATTCGAAAAAAAATATGGATTATAGCTTGGTCATGGTTTCTTGTTGTAAAAAATTTATTCTGGTCATGCACGTATGCAATGACTTAAGGTCATATTTCGTATTTTGTCCGAATGTTAAGAGAAAAATGTAATAATTCTCGAAATTTTGAAAGCGCGCCAAAACCAGATTTGAATTCAAACTGCGCGCCAAAACCTTTTTGAGTAACATGAACCCCTGGATAGGCTTTACCTTAGTATATGTACCTCGGTCCTGGTATCTTGTTATAAAAAAATATTATGAACCCGTACGCACGTATGCAATGATTTAAGCGCAACTTTCGTAGGTTGGCCTAATGTTATGGAAAAGGGTACTCATTTCTCGAAATTTTGAAAGCGCGTCAAAACCAGATTTTAATACAAACTGTGCGCCAGAACTATTTTGAGTTACAAGAAACAATGGATAGGCTATATGAAACATTCTCAATTTATATTGAAACTGAAATAGAGCACCATTTTTGAAATAGATTTTCACCACTATACCGGATGTGAGATTGTTTGCATATCTAAAATAGGAGTGTCTAACATTCTCACTGAATATACATGACTAACCATACGTTGTTGCAATTTTTTCCTACAAAATGCGATGAATTTTAAGCCCGTTTTTTTACTGTTCATGTGTTGTCATCTTAACATTTGAAAAAAAAAACATTCTCGATAATTAGAAAGAACGCGAGCAAAGTGGAATTTCCCCCGCTCTTTGGGCGGTTTCAAAATGTGGAGTATGTTCTTCGCGGTGTGGAAAAATACGCCTAATTTCAGCCAATGCCCCCTCTTTGGGAAAATTCCTCTACCTTTGGTAGGTTTGGTTGGTCAGCCAGTTCTTGGTCATCACTTCAATAGTCAACTCCTTTGAAGCACTGGTGGACGAGTCATACCAAAGACAGGTGAAATTCCCCAAAGAGGGGGAATCATCAGAAATTAGATCATTTTACCTACAACTTGAGGATCAAACTCTTCTGTTTGAAATCACCAAAGAGGGGGAATTTCACTTTTCCCTCCCCTTCTCGTCCACTAGTGCTATGAAGTGAAACAATGCACTTATTAGTAACTGGTTCCCACTTTGACTAAAATATATCGTTTTCTATTGTTTATGCGACCAAAATTACGAACGGAGCTGGTTTTCCTTTGTACTCTTCAGCTAACACATTCTATGTTTCAGTTAATGTATTATACAGTTTTCGGTGTATGCACATAATGTACATTAGTGGTGTATAATTAAGTAGGAATTAGAATAAAGTGCAATTGTAAAGCCAATGCTATTAACCGCAATTCGCTTGTTCATCCATGCGAAAATTTCATTGTTTTTTTCACCTCTTGTTATACGTATGTATTTCTACATGAGAAAGTGTTTCATATTCAAATGGTGTCTACTTTTTGTTTTTTTTATGTTGGAATTAAAATTAAATTTTTTAACGCGCGTCAAAATTCAATTTGTTGATTAACAAAATTTTTTTAGTAGACTAACTTTTACATTTGATTGAGTCGTCTGTTAACGCACGGTAAAATAAAGATAAAAAAAATTCTGAAACAATACTACATAGTAGCATCGCATGTATTGTACCAGTGATGCTTCAAAGGTGACAACTTTAATTTCCCGCGCCTTGACAGAGGTTATACAACTTTTTGACACTCTGCTGCTGGTTATGTCAATCATCATCACCCTACATGTCATCCGTATTGAACTCAGTATAAAAACTGTCACCCACGCTGCTCAACTCAGCTGACGCTGATGGCTAAATCGACGCTTTTTTGTCTATCACATTAGTCGGCTAGGAATAGAAGCTTCATAAACTTGTTTGTAAACACTAGCGGAGAAGAAAGGGAGGGAAAAGTGGACTTCCTCCCTCTTTGGTGGTTTGAAAAAGTTTTTTCCTCAAGGTTTACATAGGTAAAATTGCCTAATTTCTGCCAATTCTCCCTTCTTTGACGAAATTCCTCACCCTTTGAAGGATGGGTTCGTCCGCCAGTGGTTGTAAACACACAGAGTTATTCCGAAACTTTTTATTTGAGAATCATTCTGGCGCGCATTCAAAGAAAAAATGGGCTGTTCACATTACTGTACGATATACCAATAATTGTGCCCAACTTAGTAAAATGGTCAATAAAATATTTTTTTTATTTTACCAATAATTTAAATTTAATAGTTAAAATTTTAATTGGTGAGTTGTTTTCTGAAACACATTCAGTAACAAGAAAACTTGACTATACCAGAAAAAATACAATATATGTAGCTTGGTAACTGACACTTAGTTCCCTCTATTGTTTTTGGATGTTTTCGTGTAGGCGTCTTTTCAAAAGTCAAATGACGTATACCGGGAAAATTTTTCCGTACACAAAGAACATATACAAACAAAACCTTGTTTGGGTCACTGTAAAGAAATCGGCGTTAGTAAAAAAGTCTCCTTCATCTTTCACATGAAATTTGAACAAAATTCGAGCGCTGCGTTGCACCCGTTGACCCCCGATTACCTATCGTTAGACCCGCGCAGCGGTGGTTTTTCAGTGGTTCACCCACATTAGTACTAAAAAATTCGTGTTTTGATTAAGTTCTAGGAAAATTTTTGGGGCTTGGAAATTTGCGTCCCAGAACGGATGCCAGTTGGACTGTCATTAATTCGGTCAATTAAAGTCATCGTAAAACCAAGCTGAACCGCTCTATAGTTTGTACATGATTTCTTCTTACTCGAGAATTTTTTGGCACGCATTTTGACTTCAAAATACTTTTGGCGCGCATTCAAAAGTAACAGGATGCCCTGACCAAGCTTTATGCCAGCCACCACTGGCGGACAAGCTAAACCTCCAAAGGGATGGAATTTCGTCAAAGAGGGGGGAATGGGCAGAAATTAGGTCATTTTATCTACACCTTAAGGGAACAAGTTCCACATTTTGAAATCGCCATAAGGGGGGAATTCCACTTTTCCCACCCCTTCTCTTCCGCTAGTGCCACCACAATACATATGTAGGTGTCCGTTGGGCCACTAGCGGACGAGAAGGGGTGGGAAAAGTGGACTTCCTCCCTCTTTGGCGTTTTGAAAAAGAAGAGTGTGTTTCGTAAGGTGTAGGTAAAATGGCCTGAAAACTACTAATTTCCCCCTCTTTGACGAAATTTCCCACCATTTGGAGTTTCAGCACGTCCGCCAATGCGTTGGGATGTCATTGATTCTTCCATGGAGTCAAGTTCATTCATGAGTTAAGCCATCTTACAACCAAGTTAAACGATAAAACAGTACAACGTCATTTACTGAAAGTACAGCTGTACAGCTGTAACTGTTTGAACTCGATCTTTATGTGGACTCCTGTTGATTCATTACATATCCACTATGATTGACAATTTATATAAAATTAAACAACACGGTAAATTTTTTTTCTTTGTTTAATATCATGTTTTATTTCATTTTCTGAACCTTCCCTGCAAAAAATACAGCTAGAATTTTTCAAAGGGTACATTTATGTAGTCAGTGAAAGGTGCACTCCGGGTATCAGCAATATAAAGTTAGAACTGCAATTCTTTTTGCAATCAATGATTTTTTTACCAGTTATTCAGGAAGATGATATGAGAAAAAAAAAACAATAAACTCTAATAGTTTTTTCCTAATTTTTTTATTTGACGTACTTGGATGATTGGTCTGAGATCTGAAAACCGTTCTGAGTATCGTGGTTTCACCGAATATCCTTTGCAAAAATGGAGCGCTTTTAATAAATTATTCAGAAGTTTGTATCAAGTACGGTATTGGTCATCCATTGTTTTATTAGTCAACAATTTTTTATGGTTTTTGGCAGCAGTAACTATTCTACATAGCTACAGTCTGTCTGTAGTAACTGGGTCGATCTATTGTTTCTCGGTTATGTCCATTCAAACTCAATGATGCATGAAGCGCTAGTATTCTTCGTTGGGTAGCCCCGTAAAACCATATTTTGAGCTAAGCTATTTTGAGTTGAAAAATGATTTTTTACGTGAGAACTTAGAGTTCATACGTTATGTTTGCAAACGTTATATTTATATTCAGTTAGTCAGTCAGTCAGTCAGTCAATCAGTCAGTCAGTCAGTCAGTAAGTCAGTCAGTCAGTCAGTCAGTCAGTCAGTCAGTCAGTCAGTCAGTAAGTCTGTCTGTCAGTCAGTCAGTCAGTCAGTCAGTCAGTCAGTCAGTCAGTCAGTCAGTCAGTCAGTCAGTCAGTCCGTCAGTCAGTCAGTCAGTCAGTCAGTCAGTCAGTCAGTCAGTCAGTCAATCCGTCAGTCAGTCAGTCAATCAAAGTTTTCTCACAACTGTCTTAATGTTCCGTCGTTCCCACAGTTCTTATACAACTTGCAAGTGTACCATTTCCACTAGTATCACGACACTGAATTTGTGCCGTCCTGCCTGACGCACGTACGCAAGGACACTAGCGGACGAGAAGTGAGGAAAAGGTTAATTCCCCTCTCTTGCGGTTTCAAAAAAAGATTTATTCCTTTAAGTGTAGGTAAAATTATTCCACTCGAAAGTTTCACATAATTAACCGCTTCTTGAGACTGAATATTCACACAGTGATGAACGCTACTTTGTCTCATTGTCTTATTATATCATTGGCGATCAGTTAGAAAATGGAAGTAATAAAGTACGTATGCTGGATTAAAACTGGAAGAAAGAGTTCCAATATACATATTGTAAGTATTGTATAGAAGGCGTTGTATTAGTTACATACTGGTTGTTTCATGGTCTTAATATATATATCGTTGTCAATGAGTTCTGTAAGAAGTACGCAGTAAGCTGACATGGTACGAATGAAGTTAGAACTGGAAGAAAGAGTTCATACATGTTGTATAGCATAATATTACTGTGACAAGACTTAACTGATCGGTTATCGGTCAGTTGCCCGGACATAAACTTGAAGATGTTTAATAGAATTTAGATTAATAGGAAATTGTATCATATGAGTACACATATTGCTCAAAACATCCGATTGCACTTGCAAAGTGTAGTGAATGGTTTACCACTAATGCTGCCCGTATTTATGTGAGTCAACTCAAAATTAGTTACGCCAGCTCTTCAAAAAACAGCAGGAACCTATAATCATAATCATCTTTTTGTTTATCATCCTATCCTATCAGTAAAGCTCTTAAAAATGATCAACGGACCCATCTCCAATTGTATCTCACATTTTTCAGACAAATTTTTGTCGTCAGTCATTTAAATCGCGTTGCCTGAGAAAATCTACGGTTTGCGGTCCAAACAACAACTTCCCAGTTTATTGCAGTTTTTGATACATCTATGGGTGGTTATTAACCATATAAAACGATTTTTCGATTAAAGCATTATTTTAGCAAAAAACGGGTGTCTGAAAGTCGAAAAAACCGAATTTTTCGAAAATTTCGTTTTTCGTCATTTTTTGTCGACAATCGTTTATAACTTTTGTTTGGCTTATGCAATCGAGCTGAAAATTTATATGGTAATTCTTGAGGTCATTTCGGTCATTTTAAGCCATATTGGAAAGTTTTTGATGGAAGTTTAACTTTTTAAAATAGCACGTCAACAGACGTACTCATGTGCTAATGGTGTCAACTTTGACCCAAAATTCCTCAATGTCGCACGCGCTTCAGCACTAGCGGTTTGCGGCGTTGAATACTCCATATCCTAGTTATCAACACCTGATGAACCCACCCCCCCCCGCATCGCCTTAGTTTTCGTTGAAAAATTCACTTTTCTGAAAAAATTTCCGAAAAATGATGAATTTTTTGATTTTTTTGCCCTTTGTCGGGCTGCTGTGGTTGCACAAATTGTCTATCACTCTCCAGACTCCGTATGATTATTTTCCTATTAATTAGCTTTCTTTTGAGCTCTATTCGAAGGATTTTCGTCAAATTTTGACATTTGAAATCTTTTGGAGAAATTTTTCTATCTTAGGTTTTTTTCGATTTTTGTCGTTGGATGATGTGTGCCATGTCGCATTATGGTCCCGAAGGTTCGTAGACGTATCTGCAGTTTAGAAAAAGCGTAATTCACATTTGATAATCACATTGCTTTCTTATTAACCCAAATAAAGTTAGCAAATGCCAATACTTAACCATTTTAATCAAGAAAAAGGGAGTTTTCCCCTCGAGGTTTACCGTACTTTACAGACCAGGGTACTCTTTCATAAATCCTAATTTATGCATGTATTTCAAAAAATTCGTATTATATATTGGGTTTATTTGTGACATCATAGTTTAATATTTTAATGTAGCAATCAAAACATTGCTTGAAAAAATTGCTGCCTTGGCGACCTCGACTTTTGATTAAATGGCTTCAGCTCCGATGCATGTTGGGGTCGATTTAATTGATTTCTGATAAAAATGTATTTCGTCAAAACTTTTTATTTGTTACATATCTGCATATCACGGCACTTACATATATGGGCCTCGTAAATGATTATGAGAAAAGACCATTGAATCGCGCTGAACAACACTTTCCCCAATAAGTAAGTTGAGAATCTGGTTCTGAGTCTTCCACAACGTGGTCTGTAAATTCCAGAACTTCAGAATCTAGTTTTTGTTGTGCCAAAACTTGATTCACAACTTCCTTAGTTCTAGAATTTTTTAATAATTTATTATAACGAATTATGAGGGATAAAATTGCCTCATATGTAACATGACGCGTCAGGCTTGAAGACATTTGTATTTTTACTTTAGGAAATCGTTTTTCACTTTTCTTTTTTTGTTATTAATCGCAATAGAGCAAGCATAAGTTCGTATTTTACCACATAGTTTTAGGAAAGTGGCTGGTGCCTCACAAGAAAATATATTCTATATGCTGGCATTTTTTCATACAGGGTGTGTGTAAATGACTGTTTAGCATCGGTACTTAAATAACGTTCCAAATATAAAATAGGGAAACATTCCACCACCGTCATCAGTGACGCTCATTTAATTACATCATTTTTCAAATAACAGGACCAGGCAAAAAGTGGTGTTTTGATACTACATACATCTGAAAACTATCTTTTGTAAAAACATGGGTGGCCTGCATTTTTCATTCATTTTCTTTGATGCATGTTATGATTTGACAATTTCGGACACTTTAGGATTGATTATGATACTGATTTGACTGGTCCCTTATGTAGTTTCTGCATTGCCGGATACACACTGAGATTACAAACTTGCTTAATGACGTTTCCGAGATACTAGTGAAATATGAAGTACTATTTTTACTCAGATCATGAAACATCAGGTTGAAAACTTTGTTGAGTGAAATCAATCATAAAATTGTTGAAAGTTAATGCAAGCAAAAGCAAAGACAATACACAAATTCTGATTAATAAAAAACATCATAGCCCGTAAAACACCACCTTTTACATCGAACTCAGATGTTGGGCCATAAGCTAGTTCAGTGCAGTGCTTTTCTTTCGCGTGATTGGTTAAACTTTGATAATGATGATTGGACGGTTGAGTTGTGGCCCAATCAACGTCGCGCACGTTAGCCAAGTGTGTAGACCAAAAGTGAATTTGATGATTCATGGTCTGAGCAAAAATGATACTTCATGGTTCACTAGAATCTCGAAAGAGTCTCTATCAACTGTAGTTAAGAGTTAATGAACAACAATTTATGTGACTGTAAAGCGTCAAACGCGAACATATTTTTATCTGGGCCTGTTATATGAAAGTTGACAGAAATAGTTATGCGCCTCCCATGGTGGTGGTGGAATAATTCCCTATTTAATATTTGGAACGTTATCCAAGGGCTGCTGCTAAACAGTCGTTCACACACACCCTACATATGTATGTATGTGAAAAAATGCCAGCATATAGCATATTTTCAAGTTCGCAAATAATCAATCAACCTTTAATTTGACTACTGATTGCTCATGACTTTGTGTTTCCATATACTAATTTTTATACACTTTGAAAGAATGAAACATTATAACGCGTTAAAATTTAAAATCACGCATACAAAAAAGTTTTTTGAGAATGATTTAGTTTTGCATTACACCATATGACCATCGCTATATGTATGTATGTAAAACCAGTACGCCATTGTGTAGCCCAAACGAATGTATCATACTTAAAAATGATTTGATGCAGTTAACATATCCAGGAGTAGCTTGGTTTTTGAAGGTACTTGAAGCACGGTACTTGAGAAAGATGATGTGTGACAAATGTTTTTGACTAGTAAATGCTCGTAAGAATCCCGTATATAGTATTTTTTTCTTGTGAAACACCAGACATTTTCATTAAACTACATGTTAAATATTAACATATGCTTGTTCTGGAAGACTCATGTGACGAATGTATTCGGCTATTAAATACTCGTAAACCCATAGTAAAACTTTTTTTCTTGTGAGGCACCAGCCATTTTCCTAAAACTATTTAGTTAAATACAAACTTATGATTGTTCTATTGCGATTAATAACGAAGAAAGATACGTGTAAAACGATTTCCTGAAATACAAATACAAACGTCTTCAAGCCTGACGCGTCACGTTACACATGAGGCAATTTTTTTCTCATAATTCGTTATAAATAAATTATTATAAAATTCTAAAACTAAGGAAGTTGTGAATCAAGTTTTGGCACAACAAAAACTAGATTCTGAAGTTCTGGAATTTACAGACCACGTTCTGGAAGACTCAGAACCAGAAGCTCAACTTACTTATTGGGGAAAGTGTTGTTCAGCGCGATTCAATGGTCTTTTCTCATAATCATTTACTAGGCCTTTATATGTAAGTGCCGTGATATGTAGATATGTAATATATAAAAAGTTTTGACGAAATAAATTTTTAACTGAAATCAATTAAACCTGACCCCGACATGCATCGGAGCTGAAGCCATTTAATCAAAAGTCGAGGTCGCCAAGGTAGCAATTCTGATCGAATGTTTTGATTGCTACATTAAAATATTAAACTATGATGTCACAAATAAACCCACAAAAATACGAATTTTTTGAAATACATGTATAAATAAGGATTTATGAAGGAGTACCCTGGTCTGTAAAGTACGGCAAACCTCGAGGGGAAAACTCCCTTTTTCTTGATTAAAATGGTTAAGTATTGGCATATGCTAACTTTATTTGGGTTAATAAGAAAACAATGTGATTATCAAATGTGAATTACGCTTTTTCTAAACTGCAGATACGTCTACGAACCTTCGGGACCATAATGCGACATGGCACACATCATCCAACGACAAAAATCGAAAAAAACCTCAGATAGAAAAATTTCTCAGTAAGATTTCAAATGTCAAAATTTGACGAAAATCCTTCGAATAGGGCTCAAAAGAAAGCTAATTAATAGGAAAATAATCATACGGAGTCTGGAGAGTGATAGACAACGTGTGCAACCACAGCAGCACGACAAAGAGCAAAAAAATCAAAAATTTCATCATTTTTCGGCAATTTTTTCAGAAAAGTGAATTTTTCACCGAAAACTAAGGCGATGCGGGGGGGGTGGGTTCATCAGGTGTTGATAACTAGGATATGGAGTATTCAACGCCGCAAACCGCTAGTGCTGAAGCGCGTGCGACATTGAGGAATTTTGGGTCAAAGTTGACACCATTAGCACATGAGTACGTCTGTTGACGTGAATTTTTAAAAAGTTAAACATCCAGAAAAAACCTTCCAATATGGCTTAAAACGACCGCAATGACCTCAAGAATTACCATATAAATTTTCAGCTCGATTCCATAAGCCAAACAAAAGTTATAAACGATTGTCGACAAAAAATGACGAAAAACGAAATTTTCGAAAAATTCGTTTTTTTCGACTTTTAGACACCCGTTTTTTGCTAAAATAATGCTTTAATCGAAAAATCGTTCTATACGGTTGATAACCACCCATAGATGTATCAAAAACTGCAATAAACTGGGAAGTTGTTGTTTGGACCGCTAACCCCATACAAGCCGTAGAATCTCTCAGGCAACGCGATTTAAACTCCAGATATGTATTTCATTTGGGAGGGGAATCTTTTCAAAGACGGGGAAATTGGCAGAAATTCGGTGGTTTTACCTTCACCTTAAGGAACAAACTAAACTTTTTGACACCGCCAAAAAGGGGAAATTCTCATTTTTTCCGTCCTCTTCTCGTCCGCTCTGTACTTGCGGCCAGCTTCAAGACAACAGATCAATTATGCCACCTTGTGAACTCTGTAAAAACAATGGAGACCCGTTATCCGACGTACCATCAATCACCATTCGTTAACTTGCTGAACATGTTTAATTGATTATACATCTAGCTTCTGGTCAGTGTTACATATAAGTTAACAAAAAATATTTTTAAATTAAAGCCTAGTTAAACCTTTCAGTGCATGCCAAGTCTAGATATTAACGCGATTCCTACTATAGGCTATCCAGGGGTTCTTGTTACTAAGAAAGTTTTTGGCGCGCAGTTTGAATTCAATGTGTCATCTATTGACCCCGTGTAAATAATGGAGACCTCGCTATCTGAACATCGGATCAGCAATCATTATTTAAGTTTGCCTGAATAATCTAGATAAGATACGATAAACCTCGAGGCTCAGATGGAGACCAACTACTTGAACTTGACATTCAGAGGATATCGTAATTTTTTTACTTTTATAATATTTTTCTGTTTTTCTTCAACATTTTTTATGGATTTCTCGGGATTTTTCAACAACGGACAAGCTTACTTTACTCGAATCCCGAGCACACCTGTCCCGGGAGTGCGTGAGTGGGGGGGGTAGACGCTGGGCGTACAAATTACAGGTAGACGCTGGCTAAACAGGGGGTAGACGCTGGCTAAACGGACCGCTGGCTAAACGGACGCTGGCTAAACAGGGGGTAGACGCTGGCTAAACAGGGGGGTAGACGCTGGCTAAACGGGTGGTAGACGCTGGTTAAACGGGTTCGGACGCTGGTTAAACAGGTTCGGACGCTGGTTAAACGGGTTCGGACGCTGGTTTAAACAGGTTCGGACGCTGGTTAAACGGGTTCGGACGCTGGTTAAACGGGTTCGGACGCTGGTTAAACAGGTTCGGACGCTGGTTAAACGGGTTCGGACGCTGGTTAAACGGATTCGGACGCTGGTTAAACAGGTTCGGACGCTGGTTAAACGGGTTCGGACGCTGGTTAAACGGGTTCGGACGCTGGTTAAACAGGTTCGGACGCTGGTTAAACAGGTTCGGACGCTGGTTAAACGGGTTCGGACGCTGGTTAAACAGGTTCGGACGCTGGTTTAAACGGGTTCGGACGCTGGTTAAACGGGTTCGGACGCTTGTTAAACGGGTTCGGACGCTGGGTTAAACAGGTTCGGACGCCGGTTAAACCGGTTCGGACGCTGGTTAAACGGGTTCGGACGCTGGTTAAACGGGTTCGGACGCTGGTTAAACGGGTTCGGACGCTGGTTTAAACAGGTTCGGACGCTGGTTTAAACGGGTTCGGACGCTGGTTAAACAGGTTCGGACGCTGGTTAAACGGGTTCGGACGCTGGTTTAAACGGGTTCGGACGCTGGTTAAACAGGTTCGGACGCTGGTTAAACGGGTTCGGACGCTGGTTAAACGGGTTCGGACGCTGGTTAAACAGGTTCGGACGCTGGTTAAACGGGTTCGGACGCTGGTTAAACGGGTTCGGACGCTGGTTAAACAGGTTCGGACGCTGGTTAAACAGGTTCGGACGCTGGTTAAACGGGTTCGGACGCTGGTTAAACAGGTTCGGACGCTGGTTAAACGGGTTCGGACGCTGGTTAAACGGGTTCGGACGCTGGTTTAAACGGGTTCGGACGCTGGTTAAACGGGTTCGGACGCTGGTTAAAACGGGTTCGGACGCTGGTTAAACGGGTTCGGACGCTGGTTAAGCGGGTTCGGACGCTGGTTAAACAGGTTCGGACGCTGGTTAAGCGGGTTCGGACGCTGGTTAAACAGGTTCGGACGCTGGTTAAACAGGTTCGGACGCTGGTTAAACAGGTTCGGACGCTGGTTAAATGGGTTCGGGACGCTGGTTAAACGGGTTCGGACGCTGGTTAAACGGGTTCGGACGCTGGTTAAACGGGTTCGGACGCTGGTTAAACAGGTTCGGACGCCGGTTAAACGGGTTCGGACGCTGGTTAAACAGGTTCGGACGCTGGTTAAACGGGTTCGGACGCTGGTTAAACAGGTTCGGACGCTGGTTAAAACGGGTTCGGACGCTGGTTAAGCGGGTTCGGACGCTGGTTAAACGGGTTCGGACGCTGGTTAAACGGGTTCGGACGCTGGTTAAACGGGTTCGGACGCTGATTAAACAGGTTCGGACGCTGGTTAAACGGGTTCGGGACGCTGGTTAAACAGGTTCGGACGCTGGTTTAAACAGGTTCGGACGCTGGTTAAACGTGTTCGGACGCTGGTTAAACGGGTTCGGACGCTGGTTAAACAGGCTCGGACGTTGGTTAAACGGATTCGGACGCTGGTTAAACGTGTTCGGACGCTGGTTAAACGGGTTCGGACGCTGGTTAAACAGGCTCGGACGTTGGTTAAACGGGTTCGGACGCAAGTTTTCTAACTGCACTACTCTGAGAATCCAAAATTCAACACGTGTAGTGAATGCAACCAACGCGTGCTTCTACCGTCATATGTTGACACCAGCATTTATCACATATCATCCAAAGCCAGTATGGCCTGGTGGTTAGGGTGTTGACCTCGCATGCGAGAGGTTCTGGGTTCGAAACCTTTTGTAAACTTTTTGTAAAATACTGGCCGCAGATGAGTTTTTTCGAAGTTTTACTATTCCCTCTGAAGGTTTACTGTTCGTTAACCCCGATAACCTATCGTGAGGCTGGCTTGTCCGAGCGATAGCGAGGACAAGCGCGTTAGCACCGCGCGGAGCGCGGAAGTCGGATCCGTTTCAAAAATTAAGGGAAGGATCGAAAATACATACAATTTAAAAATTTCGATTCTCCAAAACATTTCAGTTCTAAAAAACTCGCAAATTACAGGTTTGGCAGTTTTGGATTCTCAGAATAGTGCAGTTAGTAAACTCGCGGTTCGGACGCTGGTTAAACGGGTTCGGGCGCTGGTTAAACGGGTTCGGACGCTGGTTAAACGGGGTTCAGACGCTGGTTAAACAGGTTCGGACGCTGGTTAAACAAGTTCGGACCTTGGGTATATATAAGACATAAACTATTCAAATTTGTGGTTAGGAAAAGTTTTACATATAGCACATTGCTGCATAAGACTATTTTTTTGCTGCGACGTTGCCAATTTTTTAAGCAGTATTGAAAATGTGTAAACAAGATTCGGCCGCCTGAATTGGTCTTGTACTGTCCGCTCACTGGGGGACAAGCTGATCTTCCAAAGGGAGGGGAATTCCGTCAAAGAGGGGGGAATCGGCAGTTTTCAGGTCATTTTACATACACCTCAAGGAACAAATCTACTTCTTGAAACCGCCAAAGAGGGGGGAATTCCACTTTTCCCTCTCTTCTCGTTCGCTAGTGTGTCCGCTATTGTGCGAGTCATCGGGTTTCACATTATCTCAACATGGTCAATCGAGTGTTAGTTTTTGGTCTTTTGACTATTCTATTGTGGAGTTGAGTGATAAAGTAAAATGATTTAGTGACTGAGCGCATTAGCGGACGAGAAAGGAAGGGAAAAGTGGAATTATCTCTCTTTGGAAATTTAAAAAAGTTGAATTTGTTTCTTAAGGTGTAGATGAAATGGTTCAATTTCTGCCAATTCCCCTTCTTTGGAAAGATTCCCCTCCCTTTGGAGGTTTAGCTCGTCCGCCAGTGACTTAGTGAGAAGGAAGATACTCAGTGACTGAATACAATAAGTGAGTAAGTCATTAAGTCAGTGAGTAACTGAGTGGGTGCGTGAGTGAGACGGTGAGTGAGTTAGTGAGCGAATGAGTGAGTAAGTGAGTCAGACTGAACGAGTGAGTGAGTCGTGAGTATGGCAGTTGGTGAGACAGTACGTGTGTGAGTTAGTGTTCAAATGAGAGTGTTTGAGTCAGAAAGTGGTTCAGTCAGTAGGCCAGTCAGTCAGTCTGGAACTCAATGTGAGACGGAAAGTCAGTCAGTCACAGGGACAGTGAGGTCGGGAGTATGGGGTTGGTGAGTGAACAAGGGGGTAGTGAGTGAGTCAATTTACCTGTTTAACCAGCGTCCGAACCCGTTTAACCAGCGTCCGAACCCGTTTAACCAGCGTCCGAACCCGTTTAACCAGCGTCCGAACCTGTTTAACCAGCGTCCGAACCCGTTTAAACAGCGTCCGAACCTGTTTAACCAGCGTCCGAACCCGTTTAAACAGCGTCCGAACCTGTTTAACCAGCGTCCGAACCTGTTTAACCAACGTCCGAACCTGTTTAACCAGCGTCCGAACCTGTTTAACCAACGTCCGAACCCGTTTAAACAGCGTCCGAACCTGTTTAACCAGCGTCCGAACCTGTTTAACCAACGTCCGAACCTGTTTAACCAGCGTCCGAACCTGTTTAACCAACGTCCGAACCTGTTTAACCAGCGTCCGAACCTGTTTAACCAGCGTCCGAACTCGTTTAACCAGCTTCCAAGCCTGTTTAACCAGCGTACGAACCCGTTTAACCAGCGTCCGAACCTGTTTAACCAGCGTACGAACCCGTTTAACCAGCGTCCGAACCCGTTTAACCAGCGTCCGAACCTGTTTAACCAGCGTCCGAACCCGTTTAACCAGCGTCCGAACCCGTTTAAACAGCGTCCAAACTTGTTTAACCAGCGTCCGAACCCGTTTAACCAGCGTCCGAACCCGTTTAACCAGCGTCCGAACCCGTTTAACCAGCGTCCGAACCTGTTTAACCAGCGTTTGAACCTGTTTAACCAGCGTCCGAACCCGTTTAACCAGCGTCCGAACCCGTTTAACTAGCGTCCGAACCTGTTTAACCAGCGTCCGAACTTGTTTAACCAGCGTCCGAACCCGTTTAACCAGCGTCCGAACCCGTTTAACCAGCGTCCGAACCCGTTTAACCAGCGTCCGAACTTGTTTAACCAGCGTCCGAACCCGTTTAACCAGCGTCCGAACCTGTTTAACCAGCGTCCGAACCTGTTTAACCAGCGTCCGAACCTGTTTAACCAGCGTCCGAACCCGTTTAACCAGCGTCCGAACTTGTTTAACCAGCGTCCGAACCCGTTTAACTAGCGTCCGAACCTGTTTAACCAGCGTCCGAACCTGTTTAACCAGCGTCCGAACCTGTTTAACCAGCGTCCGAACCCGTTTAACCAGCGTCCGAACCCGTTTAACCAGCGTCCGAACCCGTTTAACCAGCGTCCGAACCCGTTTAACCAGCGTCCGAACCCGTTTAACCAGCGTCCGAACCCGTTTAACCAGCGTCCGAACTTGTTTAACCAGCGTCCGAACCCGTTTAACCAGTGTCCGAACTTGTTTAACCAGCGTCCGAACCCGTTTTACCAGCGTCTGAACCCGTTTAACCAGCGTTCGAACTTGTTTAACCAGCGTCCGAACCCGTTTAACCAGCGTCCGAACTTGTTTAACCAGCGTCCGAACCCGTTTAACCAGCGTCCGAACCCGTTTAACCAGCGTCCGAACCCGTTTAACCAGCGTCCGAACCCGTTTAACCAGCGTCCGAACTTGTTTAACCAACGTCCGAACCCGTTTAACCAGTGTCCGAACTTGTTTAACCAGCGTCCGAACCCGTTTAACCAGCGTCCGAACCCGTTTAACCAGCGTCCGAACTTGTTTAACCAGCGTCCGAACCCGTTTAACCAGCGTCCGAACTTGTTTAACCAGCGTCCGAACCCGTTTAACCAGCGTCCGAACCCGTTTAACCAGCGTCCGAACCCGTTTAACCAGCGTCCGAACCTGTTTAACCAGCGTCCGAACCCGTTTAACCAGCGTCCGAACCTGTTTAACCAGCGTCCGAACCCGTTTAACCAGCGTCCGAACCCGTTTAACCAGCGTCCGAACCTGTTTAACCAGCGTCCGAACCCGTTTAACCAGCGTCCGAACCCGTTTAACCAGCGTCCGAACCCGTTTAACCAGCGTCCGAACTTGTTTAACCAGCGTCCGAACCCGTTTAACCAGCGTCCGAACCCGTTTAACCAGCGTCCGAACCCGTTTAACCAGCGTCCGAACTTGTTTAACCAGCGTCCGAACCCGTTTAACCAGCGTCCGAACTTGTTTAACCAGCGTCCGAACCCGTTTAACCAGCGTCCGAACTTGTTTAGCCAGCGTCCGAACCCGTTTAA
The DNA here is from genome assembly GCA_964036265.1 of Daptonema setosum. NCBI lineage: Eukaryota > Metazoa > Nematoda > Chromadorea > Monhysterida > Xyalidae > Daptonema > Daptonema setosum. Next base: position 1,135,989 of record OZ038445.1, read on the forward strand.
CCAGCGTCCGAACCCGTTTAACCAGCGTCCGAACCCGTTTAACCAGCGTCCGAACCTGTTTAACCAGCGTCCGAACCTGTTTAACCAGCGTCCGAACCCGTTTAACCAGCGTCCGACCCCGTTTAACCAGCGTCCGAACCCGTTTAACCAGCGTCCGAACCCGTTTAACCAGCGTCTGAACCTGTTTAACCAGCGTCCGAACCCGTTTAACCAGCGTCCGAACCTGTTTAACCAGCGTCTACGAACCGTTTAGCCAGCGTCTACCCACTGTTTAGCCAGCGTCCGTTTAGCCAGCGTCCGTTTAGCCAGCGTCCGAAAATAATTTGTACGCCCAGCGTCTACCCCCCCACTCACGCACTCCCGGGAAAGGTGTGATCCCGAGATGGTTTCTACAACGTTTTATGAGTCTCATTATTTTCTTGATCATCGAGTTGAGCTAAAAAAATTTACATTAGAATTTACAACTGTGAAACAATTTGCAGTATATAAATTTGCCATCTGCACGCTCCGTTTTTTGGGTTATAGTAGAAGTATAACCTTTCGCTCGAGCCAGTAAAATACGTCCACTGTTTTGCTTGAGTTAGCCTGAGTGAATATTTAAAAATTGTACAGCATGTTCAAAGTTGTTTTCACGTACATACATGCTTGGGAAAAAGTTTGGCAAAAACGTTGAAGGTAGTTTTCCAGAACCAAACTCGTAATAACCACACCATTGAATAGAGTTTGCGCCCCGCTGAGTTCTCAATTCAAGTGGACCAAGAGGCCAAAATGGATTTATCAGCCAAATATTACTTAGATAAAGGTGTGACAAAGTTGTTTTTCGGTGCAATTATGTACATATGTATGTAAGGTTTGCCCATACTGGCATGGAATAGATCATGGTCTTCATGTCTCGTAGAATCGATCAGTACTTTTTTTGAATGAAATATATAAAAACAGTATACAGTAAAGGGCTACCTGGAATTCAAGTGAAAAGTTGTTGTGTTAACTACTCCAACTTCTGAATCGTTAGCTGCATCAAATGTAAGAGAAGGTGATGCATAATAACCGAATGTCCGACTCAACTCAACCTAACAGCTGTATGTAACATGCAATCATCATGTTCAGTAGGTGTTATCCGGGTTGGACATTTTAACTTGTCATTTTTTCACTTGAATCTCAAGAAGCTCTTTATAATGTAGAGCCTCAACACAGTTTCTGCCTAAGCTGCTCGCCACACAACTCACTAGTGAAACATCAGGCACACGCACAGCTCACAACATACCTTTTCGTACATGTAACTAGCGTTCTAATGCGTGTGTGTCGAGATAAACATTAGTGAAAAGTTTTGCCCACGATTTTAGAGGCAGAATGTGTGTTGGCTAAAAATCCTATAATTTTTCCCAAACGCGACATTTTATGTCCGCATACTAAGGGTAATAACCATTGAAATATCACCGCTGCGCGGGCCTTACGATAGGTAATCGGGGTTACCGGACAGTTAACAAACTTCATAAGGAACTTTCGGTGACAGAAAAGTTTGGCGTTCAGAAACAATTCTAGGAAAATTTTTGGGGGTTGGAATTTCGCCCGCTTTACCAAAAGATTTCCCCAGTTCAATTGGTCTGATCTGGATGAGAAGTGCTCAATCAAATGAGTTTCCTTCGTATCATGTTTTATTCATGAGCGTCTGGTGGAATCGGTCAAGACTTCGTGTAGCGGAAAGTTTTGTGCACAAAATTAATCAAATCAGTATATCGTAAATAAATTTTTAATATGGCTGATTCGCGGTTAAGAGAAATCTCCTTCTTAAAAATCCCCGTTCCATCAGACGAGGCCAGTGGCCACCGATATTGGGATCGGTTTCGGTTCGGTTTCGGTTCGGTTTCGGTTTGGTTTCGGTTCGGTTTCGGGTCGGTTTCGGTTTGGTTTCGGTTTGGTTTCGGTTTGGTTTCGGTTCGGTTTCGGTTCGGTTTAGGTTTGTTTTCGGTTCGGTTTCGGTTCGGTTTCGGTTCGGTTGGGTTTTTGCATGGAAGGTTCCATGTTGACAATCCGGGGGGATATGGCCCATTAATGCCATTTGAGCCAGACACGATATTCCTCTTTATTGACATTGATCTGATATACATGTACATGTTTTATAAAGCTTCACACCTGCTCGCTGTGTTTCACATCATTCGTGGACAAGAAGGGAAAAGTGGAATTTCCCCCACATTCTTACGATTTTCTAATATGATTCATTAATGTCTTTTTTAACCATTTTCCTTATGCATCAGATGTGGTTTTGTACTAATTGCACTCTATGAATGGTAACCTGAGTGGGAGAGTGGAATGCCTTTCCGTTTTCGGAGAAAAAAGGCTGTAAGACATTACGAAAATAATGTTTTTTTTCTGGTACCAGGTGAACAAGAAAACTATGTGAACATAATAATTCACTGGTTTGAGAAATAGTATTGCAGAAACTCACAGAATTCGAATGTCATTTCAGACAGTGCGTACATACATATCTTAATATTGTTTCAAAATACCAGATTCTTCAGATATTTTTGGACATTTCTTTCTAAATGTGAGCCTGAGCGTGACTCAGTCAGTCAGTCAGTCAGTCAGTCAGTCAGTCAGTCAGTCAGACAGTCAGTCAGTCAGTTAGTCAGTCAGTCAGTCAGTCAGTCAGTCAGTCAGTCAGTCAGTCAGTCAGTCAGTCAGTCAGTCAGTCAGTCAGTCAGTCAGTCAGTCAATCAGTCAGTCAGTCAGTCAGTCAGTCAGTCAGTCAGTCAGTCAGTCCGTCTTTCTGTAAATCCCAAACCTATTTAACATTCTCCCATCTTTATGTTGTATTCAATCCCAGATCCTAACATGCGCGTTTTATTCGGTTCGATTTGTTAGGTAACTGTTTATGTTTCTTCAAAGAGGAGGGACTTTGTTTCGGTGGGGGAGGGGTCATTTTACCTATAGCTCAAAAACGAAGAGTACTTTTTGAAAGAAGCGGAACTTCACTTTTCTCACCGTTTCTCATCCGCTAATAGTATTTTCCTGAACGACCAATTTTAACGACGCGGATGCTATTAGAGACATGAACACAAACCTCACTTTGTTGTTTTAGCTAACTAAGATATACATTGGCTGATACCATATCAGATTGTTGTGTTACACAAACGGACGAGTCAATCCTCCACTGGGAGGGGAAATGTCGTCAAACAGATAAGTAACAATTTTCAGCTTTTTGAAAACACCAAAGAGGGAAAATTCCACTTTCCCTATTCCTTCTCGTCCGCTAGTGGTGCGTTCGTATGTACATATACAGGGTGGCTCAAACTATCTTGTTAAAATGATTCGTCTGAAAACCTATCACCATACGTTTAGGGACCAACGAGAAATTCAAAGAAACTAATGGGCGGGCAATCACCGAAACCGGAGAGCCAAAGCAACGAATGACCACCGGTTGGCGACGGCCGATACCATCACCACTAGCGGAGCGGACGAGAAGGGGTGGGAAAAGTGGAATTACCTATGTGTTCTTTCTCGTTTTCCCAAACAGATAGTGTAACATAAGGTGTAGATAAACCTGCTTAAATTCTGGCCATTCCCCTCATTGTGAGATAATCCCTATTTCCTTTGGAGGTGGGACTCGTTCGCCAGCGACCCTAACCTCTAGACTATCTGGGCATGCTCCATGCCCATGAGTTTGAACGTTTTCGGGGTTGCGTTGCAGACGAAAACAATGTATTTTAGGTACCTACAGTAATTAGGATCCCACGCAGCGGTTCCACAGTCTGTTTTTTTGTAGCCCACGATTTCCCAACGGAGGGAGAGGAAAACTGCTTGGTCTTTGACCAAACACAGACATGTACAACTAACTGACTGACTGACTGACTGACTGACTAACTGACTGACTGACTGACTGACTGACTGACTGACTGACTGACTGACTGACTGACTGACTGACTGACTGACTGACTGACAGACATGTATGGTTTGGTCGGTGTGTATTGACTTGCATATGTCGAAAAATTAGTCGCGGTATAGTGAATCCAGGGTTTCTTGTTAAATAAAAGGTTTTCAGGGTCGCAATTTGAATTCAAATCTGCTCTTGGCGTGCGATAAAACAACTGACAAAACAAAATATTTTCTACTCAACAATTGAACAACATACGAACTTGGATAACATACTCCCACAACTGCCGTTTTACTCCCTAATTTAATTTTTACTTATACTAATACTGCGCCTATAGCTTGGTCAGGGTTTCTTGTTATCAAACATTAATTGTGTGGGCCGACTTTTGCTCACGTATGCTAAGAATCAGGTGCAATTTTTGTATGTAGTCTGAATTTTATGTGGAAAAAGATTTTATATTTAGAAATTTTGAAAGCACGCCAAAACAGATTCAAATTTAAACTCGCGCCAATAAGTTTTTGAGTAACAAGAAACTCTGGATAAGCTATAATTCATTGCATTTTTGCGTAACGGGTTCATAGGGAAAAATGTATAACTTGGCCAAGCTATAAAATGTTTTCTAAATATCATGTGAAGAACTGTTGGTATAAATACTGCCGAACCAATTTC
>OZ038445.1:1140728-1158228 GCA_964036265.1 Daptonema setosum
GTCAGTCAGTCAGTCAGTCAGTCAGTCAGTCAGTCAGTCAGTCAGTCAGTCAGTCAGTCAGTCAGTCAGTCAGTCAGTCAGTCAGTCAGTCAGTCAGTCAGTCAGTCAGTCAGTCAGTCAGTCAGTAAGTCAGTCAGTCAGTCAGTCAGTCAGTCAGTCAGTAAGTCAGTCAGTCAGTCAGTCAGTCAGTCAGTCAGTCAGTCAGTCAGTCAGTCAGTCAGTCAGTCAGTCAGTCAGTCAGTCAGTCAGTCAGTCAGTAAGTCAGTCAGTCAGTCAGTCAGTCAGTCAGTCAGTCAGTCAGTCAGTCAGTCAGTCAGTCAGTCAGTCAGTCAGTCAGTCAGTCATGTTTTCTAGACGGGCAAAGCCATGTTCATCAACGGCTTCACTGTTCAGTTATCCTTTTTCGTTGGTCAACTAGTTTTCCAGGTTATAAACCAATTACTCACTCATTCACTCACTAACTCACTCACTCACTCATTCATTCATTCACTCACTCACTCCCTCATTCAGCCCATCTTCATCCACACGCTGGCATGGTTCAAAGGTTTCGTCTTCCTTATGCTCTGTGGCATTTGTGTCATGACTATAATGGTTGCGATCTACATGCATTTAGTTACTGGTAATCAGATGGAACGAAGGTTCAACGAGGACTTACCACCGATCAAAACGGTTGAAAACACTGGGTTTGATAAATCCACTCTTTGATATTAATCATTCTGGTTAACTTTTATTATCCAACTTCACAATGAAATTATTCAAAAATGGGAAAAACGTGATCTGTATACATATGTAGTATATCGTCAGCAAGCTTTCACTGACATTTTAACAGACTCGATACATGTGAGCATGAAATGAACGGTTAACTTATTTTTAACTCGTATACTGCTCATGATTAATTATGCGAAAAATCCGAAACGGGTTTTTAAACCGACTAACTCACTCACTCACTCACTCACTCACTCACTCACTCACTCACTCACTCACTCACTCACTCACTCACTCACTCACTCACTCACTCACTCACTCACTCACTCACTCACTCACTCACTCACTCACTCACTCTCTCACTCACTCATTCACTCACTCACTGTCACTAGTTGACGCAAATCCGAACACAATGTGCCTTTCTGCACCACTGAACCTGAGTTGTCAACAATAGAGTAAAAGTCTAAAATTAAATCCTGATGTCCTGAATTTGTTTCAGGCATTGAAACTGTCATTAGAAAACCGCAGTGAAAAAACTGCCATGATTGAGCTCTCTAAAATTCGAATTAATTAGCACTCGGCTTCGTCAGGAATCAGGATGGACTCATTCGAGCGTGATAAAATGTCCATGTGCTCAAAAACACTTGATGATGACGAAAATGATCATAAAATACTCAGTATAGCTTGGTCAGGATTTTTTGTAATCAAAAATTGATTCTTTGGGCCGATTACGCATCTAAGCAATGAATTAAGGACAGTTTTCGTATGTTGTCGAAATGTTCCTTGAAAAACAATAAATTTTCTCAAAAATTTTAAATCGCGCCAAAAACATTTGAATTCAAACAGGAAACGCTGCAAAGGCTCTAGATTAGAAGACTAAAAATAAAAAGCCCATCTTTTTCTGACTTTTATAAGAACTCTCCATGTAGCTTGGTCATTGGTTCTTGTTTAATTTTTTTTATTTGATTGCGTTAGTACCAAAAGTTCGCAAATTTCGCATTCAAATGAAGATGGAATGAAAAAACACAAAAATGTACCAACATCACATTTATTGTAATGATATTTTTTGTAAATTCCCATTCGCTTTGCTCGTTCCAGGACATTCTTATTTGTAAAACATAAGTGCGATGGCTTATATAACAGTTATTGTTACTGTGGTGTCATTGATCGGTCAGTCTGACGGACCGACTGACTTACTGACTGACTGATTGCCTGACCGACATACGGACTGACTGACTGACTGACTGACTGACTGACTGACTAACTGACTGACTGACTGACTGACTGACTGACTGACTGACTGACTGACTGACTGACTGACTGACTGACTGACGGACCGACTAAATAACTGACTGACTGAATCATCGACATCGACTAACTGACTGACTAACTGACGGACTGACTGTCTGACTGCCTGCTTGATTGCCTGACCGACTGACTCACTAACTGACTGACTGACTGACTGACTGACTGACTGACTGACTTCCTGACTGTTTCTCTGACTAACTGACCGACTAACTGACTGACTGACTGACTGACTGACTGACTGACTGACTGACTGACTGACTGACTGACTGACTGACTGACTGACTGACTGACTGACTGACTGACTGACTGACTGACTGACTGACTGACTGACTGACTGACTGACTGACTGACTGACTGACTGACTGACTGACTGACTGACTGACTGAATGACTGAATAAGTGACTGACTGACTGACTGACTGACTGACTGACTGAATGATTCAATGCAGCTATAGCGAATCATGTGATGGGCAGTTTACAGCAGCAGTACTGCAGTCAACTGCAGCTAAGTCCGGACAATAATGTGAAACAGGGTAATGTGTTCTACAGTACTGGATACTGTTTCTTCACGCTGACAGCAGGAAAATTGTACAACGGTCAGTGAGTGAGTGAGTAAGTGAGTGAGTGAGTGAGTGAGTGAGTGAGTGAGTGAGTGAGTGAGTGAGTGAGTGAGTGAGTGAGTGAGTGAGTGAGTGAGTGAGTGAGTGAGTGAGTGAGTGAGTGAGTGAGTGAGTAAGTGAGTGTTGAGTGAGTGAGTGAGTGAGTGAGTGAGTGAGTGAGTGAGTGAGTGAGTAAGTGAGTGAGTGAGTGAGTGAGTGAGTGAGTGAGTGAGTGAGTGAGTGAGTGAGTGAGTGAGTGAGTGAGTGAGTGAGTGAAAGAGTGAGTGAGTGAGTGAGTGAGTGAGTGTTTTTGCTTCAGGTGTGACTCGTTCGCTGGACTTCGTTCTTTATCAGACTCAGTTGGCAACGGGAGCACTTTACGATAATCCCGTGACTCTGAACAACCATCACCGGTGTTTACACAAGGTCAGTATCACTTTCCATCACTCACTCACTCACTCACTCACTCACTCACTCACTCACTCACTCACTCACTCACTCACTCACTCACTCACTCACTCACTAACTCACTCAGTGCGTCATCACATTCTACTGTTTGTCGTTCTCCTGGCGGCAACTGGACGGCGAGTGCCAACTTCACTACGTCACTGTAAATGATGCAAAAATCGGGATGGGCGCTGGTGAAACGGGTGATGTGTTTGGTACCATCGCTTATTATATGATGCAATAAAGGATGTGTTTGGTATCATTGCTTATTATATGATGCAGTGAATGATGTGTTTGGTACCATTGCTTATTAGATGATGCAATGATTGATGTGTTTGGAAACATTGTTTATTAGTTGATGCAATGATTGATGTGTTTGGTAACATTGTTTATTAGTTGATGCAATGATTGATGTGTTTGGTACCATTGTTTAATAGATGATGCAATGGTTGATGTGTTTGGTACCAATGGTTCTTAGATGATGCAATGATTGATGTGTTTGATAACTTTGCTTATTAGATGATGCAATGAACGATGTGTTTGGTACCATGGTTTATTAGATGATGCGATAGTTAATGAGTTTGGTAACATTGTTTATTAGATGATGCGATAGTTGATGTGTTTGGTACCATTTTTTAATTATATGATGCGATAGTTAATGTGTTTGGTACCAATGTGTATTAGATGATGAGATAGTTAATGTGTTTGGTATCATTGTTCATTAGATGATGCAATAGTTGATGTGTTTGGTACCATTGTTTAATACATGTTTGGTAATGTTGATGTGTTTGGTAACATTGTTTATTAGTTGATGCAATGATTGATGTGTTTGGTAACATTGTTTATTAGTTGATGCAATGATTGATGTGTTTGGTACCATTGTTTATTAGATGATGCAATGGTTGATGTGTTTGGTACCAATGGTTCTTAGATGATGCAATGGTTATTGTGTTTGGTACCATTGCTTATTAGATGATGCAATGAACGGTGTGTTTGGTACCATTGCTTATTATATGATGTCATGAATGTTGTGTTTGGTATCATTGCTTATTAGATGATGCAATGATTGATGTGTTTGATAACATTGCTTATTAGATGATGCAATGAATGATGTGTTTGGTACTATGGTTTATTAGATGCTGCGATAGTTAATGTGTTTGGTATCATTGTTCATTAGATGATGCGATAGTTGATGTGTTTGGTACCATTGTTTAATACATGTTTGGTACCATTGTTTATTAGATGATGCGATAGTTGATGTGTTTGGTACCATTGCATATTAGATGATGCAATGAATGATGTGTTTGGTACCATTGTTTATTACATGATTCAAGTACTTATTCGTTTGATACCTCGTTTATTAAATTTTTTTGTTACCAATGCCGTTTTATCAGGCATTCTGATACAGTTTATGCACTTGATGTGTTCAGTAGCCTTGCTTATTTTTTAATTACATTTCATTGGGACCAGGCTGCATATTTACAGAAACTACAAAAAAATTGTCAACAGTAAAACTTTTCTCAAAACTATGGTTTCGCACAAGTGAACGAAAAACTTTGTGACTGAAAAACGTTATTTATTTTTTTAAATGAAAACGAATCATAAATTAGAGAAAAAATAGGATTGCCTGTTATGAAGAAACTATCCCCTTATAGCGCTCTTATTTGCATTAAGAAGTTCCCATTGTTTGTATGGCTTCGGCTTAGTAATTATCACAGACTGTTCCTTCTAAGCGAGATCGCCGAGTATGAGACTAAGAGTTAGTTTTCGGTTTAGGCTTAGGATTAGGCTTAGGGTTCGAGAAGGGCTTGGGCGCGTAGCGCCCGAGCCCTTCTTCAAAAGCTAAGCCTAAGCCTAAGCCTACACTGAAACCTAAGTTTTATGCCCCAGCCTTGGACCGTTAGCACCGCGAAGCGGAGGTGTCCAACGTGGTTTTTCATGTCACCACAAGCCGAACCGTTAGCCATAGGTAAAAAACTCATGTTTTTATAACATGTATTTTTCATTGAAATACATTGATTATCGAAAAGTTGAAATAATTTTTTGATATTTAATTCTAACTTTGAACGTTATTTTAACCATCCAATAATCAACGTATTTCCATGAAAAATACATGAAAAAAATCAGCAAAGCAAGCCTAATTTTATGAGAATAAAAAATCCAACAAAGAAAAATTTTTTTTAATATTTTCGGGGAAAAAATTTATTTGTTCATTTGTTCGAAACCATCCATCCATTCACGGAAAAGTTTTACTGCCGAAACTTTTTTTTGTAGTTTCTGGAAATATGCGACCAGGCTCAAGACATGCGTAAGAGCTTGAGTACACACGACAAAAACCATGACCTTATTATACATATGATAAGATTGAATATATAATTGACCATTAACTTGTTAGTCATATTTGTTTTGATGGATATTTGTTGACCTACTGACTGGCTGACTGGGCGGAAAACCGGCTTTCAAATTGACTGGCTGACTGACTGCCTGACTGACTTACTTACTTACTTACTTACGGACTGACTGTCTGAATTCTAAACAAATAAATTCGAAATGCATCTGCATCCATACGAAACAAAAGATTTTGAAATTCACGATTTGTAAATTGGCGGCAGTGAAATATAACAATAAATAATTATCAAAAAAACAATGTTTTAAACAATATCTTGCTATAGTATATCACCGGAGGCTACACAATCTTGGTTCCAAATTTTATTTTATTTTAAGTTGATATTGAAAAGATTTAAATAAAAAACTTATAACTATAATGTTTTTATATATACATGCGTATTTGAATTTTATTTCTACAAAATATCAATCGGCTTCTTCGTCTGACTCCGTATTAATAGTGGTCTTCCGCTGGCATATGCGCGGAGTGATCTCTCGGGTCTGGTCGTGCAATTGTATGCTCTTCACAATGATGTTTTCTGAAAAAAAATCTGTAAATCAAAAGATATAAACAGTAAGCGAAGAGTTTTTTGTATGAGGATTTTTTACTGAGATTAACAATAAATTGAACGTTATTTGTGTTAAAGAACATTTAATTGAGACAAACAGATAACACTCAGAAAGTAATTTGTTTTTGACAAAGCATGTATTCCTATATTACAATAGTAAGCTATTCAACGATGCATAGCCTGGTTGCTTATTACTACAAAACAAGGGAAATAAGCAGCTCTTTCTCAAAACTGCTCAATATTACAGAAACTGAAAACAAGCCCTTATCTTGAACAGTTAAACACAGTACAGTTAGAAATTATGAGCCAAAATCGGTGAATGTATGACAACTGCGCGGACAGCTTCATCTAGTGGGTCCTCTTCGCTGATTCCCATGCTCTCATCCAATCAGTTAATAAGACCTACAAGCTGAAGACTGCGTGCAAAGTCGCCATAGCGTTGGCGATGTTGTCACATATTTTTGTTCTGTATCTACTAAGGATTTCGAGTTTTCCTTTGGCAAGCACTTTGGCACATTGATATAGAATAGAACGGAGACAAAGCGAACCAGTTTTTCTCCAATCTGTTGCTTCTCCAAGCTGTTGCCGAACGCTTTTTTGTTCAATTTTTTTACTGGACTTTTTCATTAACTGAATTCATCCAGGCATACTAATACCACATCAGAATCGTTGTTCCTTAGTGACCAAGGAGTTGAATAAACTGACGAGCAACGAGAGAAATCCTAGAGCAACGTGTCAGGATCTGGTTCTCAAGTCAAGTTTCGAACTTAGGACCACCAGTTTTCAAGGCGGGTGCCCTACGCACTAGACTAGACAGGTGACAACGCTAACCGTTTCGTTCGGCTTGACCATTTCCGGTATCGGTTTGACCCATGACGGTGTTAGTAGTGGACTTCTGTAATTTAGCATACAATACTGCTTCTACATACATATGTAGGTTATAAAATGATCAAATAAATATATTGTAACTTTTTTTTAATAATTTAAATATTCAAAAATATAAGTTACAATATGTTTGTTGACTTAATGAGATCCGATAGCTCTGAAACAAAACAAAAAGAGTTAAGTTTCTTCAACGCGTTTCGTCCATTTTATCCAACGACTGTAACGGAGCATGGACTCTTCAGGATGAGCTGCGTGCTAAAGAACTCATGAAAAAAAGTTCTGATAATAAATATTAACTGATGTATGTAACTGTAAATAGGAGTACAAATTTGGAATCTTTGGTACAGGATTTTCTTATTTGTAGAATACACACTTAAAAAATGCAGTAAGTAGAGTGAAGTTATCTCATTTTATATAATATGTACTTATCTTAATATTACGTTGAGTAAGCCAAACGAAATCAACGAGTATTACTGAATGAAAATCTCAGTAGTTCATAGAGATTTTTCGTAACTATAAGTGTATTGGGCAACCTATTGTCGTTCAGTATTTTTGTTTGGAAACATTATTTTTTATCTATTTTTCATTCATTTATTTATTTATTCTGTATTTTTTTTCTAAATACAATATTTTTTTATTAAAGTCAAGCAATTCACTAACGCGTTTCGGCGCACGTGGTCGAGGGTACTTGGCAAATGTTTCATCATTCGGCAACTGTAGATGCATCGGCATGACGAAAGAGATCAGGGAAACAAGTCCAGCCTTAAAAATGCCTTTTTAAATGCCTTAAAAATGCCCGTGCTAACATTTTGAAAAAACCTTTTTTCTAACTGGTTGATCTCAATAAGTATTGTACATAAGCAAAAAAACAATAAATTATATTTATTATGATCTGAACAATTGCACAAAATATTTTTCCCCGCTCTGATATTGTCGGAAATATCTGTACAAAAACATTGCACGATATGATTCAGAGACAAAAACATTTCTTTATCGACCACAAATTTTTTATTATAAATTATGGATTTTTTTTAATTTTTTTTCAGTAATTCAAATTATATTTCTAATCATAAACCTAAAACAGCGTGCAACATATTTTATCTTGTTATTACTGTAGATGATCGAAACAACAACAACAACGACAACAACAACAACAACAACCACAACAACAACAACAACAACAACAACAACAACAACGCCAACCATGAAAGTGATAAACATATACAGCAACGGTGCAGCCACGTCGTCATCCGAGTAAAAATGCGTAGAGTTATCACATTGTGCGTACATGTCAGACACACTCAATGGCTGAAACGGCTTTATTATGTGCATGCCGAACGCATGATTACAAACCCCACAGATTTTTCGAATTTGGTTTTTATCGAGCAACATTACTATTTTATGTAAAGTTTGACTGTCTGCGAGCCCCCGATAACCTATTGTACGCACATCAAATTTGGCGCTTGAAAACAATTCTAGGAAAGTTTTTTGAGTTTTGGAAATCAGACCGAATACTGTGGAAATCTTAAATAAGTCTGGTAATAATGGCTGAACCGACCTTGAACGTCCATTTGGACGCCGGTTTAGCTATGCACGTGTCCTGTAACGAGCTCAGCATTCCCGAGGTGCCGAACGAAAACGTGAACGGATAGGCGGATAAAATGACCAGCAACGCCGGCCAGCAGAAACCCTGCAACGCAGATACACATTTTGTGACTAACTCGCCGAAGCTCTGCAAACTGTGCGTGCAGCTTCAGCAAAGTCCTCTTCGCTGAATGGTTGGAAACGTGGATACTATCCTACAGTACACGACAAAAAGATGTGTCGAAAATCGCAGAATTATGCGACGAGCACATTTATGCCAATTATTCCCTACTAAAACTATTCTATAAAAATGAATCTTTCGAATCATAATCTAGTCACATGTGACAAACTCTACATACCAACAAAATTTGAATTTCGGTTTTTGTCAACCTCGATGGGTACACAATACAAATCCGCTGATATTACATGTGAATTTCCCCCCAAGCATTTCCGGTACTTTTAACGTATCAATCGTTCTGTAATTAATATTGAATGTTAAGCTACAAAGTCATATCATGTATAGCAAAAATCATCTCCATCCGATTACCAAAAAGCTATAGAATTTATCAAAAACTTTTCGTTTAATCCGCGAAATTCTGCAGATTTCTGCGACACTCTGCAGAATGTTGCGATGTTCGACACATCTTTATGTCGTGTACTGTAGCTAAAGCTTTTGCAACTCCCACGCTCACAGTCATTCAGCAAAGAGCAACTACCTGAGAAGGTTGCCCGCACAATCGCCATTGCTTCGGCGATTTTGTCAGAACTTTTGAAATAGTCAGAACCAGACTCTCAACGTAAACACAAAAATTATGATTGGGAGAAGTCGTATTCAGCACGATTTAATGGTCGTGAACTTAATTTGATTTTGTTATTATAACTCATTACGAGACCTCTGTAGTCTATCAAGGATGCATTTCTTGTAACTGACAAACGTTTTTGGCACCCATTCTGAAATCAAACTGGCGTGTAGAAAAAAATGATAAAATCACCTTCTCATAATACATTTTGGGAAATAATTTTGGATACCAAGAAACCCTGATCAAGCAGTAACATGTTAAACCTGCCAGCGCAGCTGGTGGAGACCGCTGAACGTTTCCACGCGTTCCATGCTCCAAAACAGAATTAGACCGGTGACCAAGTGGGAGACGAGTGGAACAGCTATCAACGACATCGATATTGGACTACCCAGTGACGGACAGAACACGGCGAACTCGGGTCTGTTGTGGAAAACATTAACTACAGTACAGGACAAAAAGATCAAATCGCAAAATGACAAAACCACCGAAGCTATGTCAACTATGTATGCGCGCAGCCTCAGCAAGTGGGTCCTCTTCGTTGTTTGACTAAGAACGTGAGGCTTCGTCGAAGCTTCAGCTAGAATTTACGCTTCAGCTAGAATCAGCTAAGATGACCTGCTTATTCAAGCTGCGCAGATACTGTCGGTGATCTTTTTGCTCTGTACCGTAGTTCAGCTGCAGAAAAATTGCAAAACTTCAGCGGTTTCAACACCACAAATGAGAGGGACAGATCAAAAACGTTATGAATACCATCCAACTTTTGCACGTTCGCAATCACTCGTGGCTGCTCCTCGATGTAACCCGTTTGCGTTGTTTGGCCCACGAAGAAAACGGTGACTAGCAGATGTATCACAATGAGACAGCTCACAATCACCGCCTGGCAACATTAACAGAAAGTTTAAGCAGGCAATAAATAAAAGGATTGAATTTTATTCATTTTTAGTTCAGCCAAGAAAGATGTATGAACGTATTTGGTTTACCTTTGCATTGTGTGCAGTTTTTTGCATTTAAAAAGTCCCAATCAGAATGAAACAAAACGTAACGTACGAAACGTACCTCAATAGTTCTGTAAATCAGCAGTAAAATTAACCTGGTATTTAATTTTCTTTAACGAAGCACTGCCGAAATACACCGTCCGAACCAACAAAGTAGCCGTTATCACACAAATTGATGTAGTTACAAGAATTGGTGTAGTTAAGCATTGCTGACCGTTGGCTGTCAGAACAGCCAATGGAACAGCAAGGAACAACGTCATGGAGGCTAAAGTCTGGAAGAAAATTATTTGCCTAGTTATTTTCTTTATTAAGTAATTAATTCAAGAAAATTAAATCCTAAAGATCTTGCTGCGTGGGACACTCTGTTCAGTGTTGCTCTGAACCTAAAAGCTTAAAGCTTGTATAAGTTTGTCGCGAAATCTTTTTCAAGGATACTTTATAAGATGATAATTTCAACATAATAGCTAAATTCTTGAATCAGTTTATGTCAGTTGAATTAACTAACTAAACAGTTCCTCAATTTATTGAGGATTATCCTCTATGCATAACCAACATTGAGTGCGACGAGCATGGAGCTTGACTCACGATATAGCGGAGTCGACCAATTGCTGATCACCTGGTACAGGAGGAAGGCACTGCCAAAAGACATTACAATGGCGATCGTTGAAGCAGCAATCTCCAGTGAAGAAAACTTGAGCGGCGCTTGTGGAGCCAGTCCCCAATCAATGACAGCCGTGTATCCCAGTCGGTCACCGCACCAGCATTGGATCTGAAGTGAGCTTATAAATTTTATTTTATTTCTTACATATTGGCTGCAGACTGTTTTTTTCGAAGTTGTGCTATTCCCTTTGAAGTTTTTCTGCTCGTTAAACACCGATAACCTATCGTAAGGCTGGGTGAGATCCGTTTGAAAAATATAAGTTGGGATCGAAAATACATACTACATACTTAAAAATTTCAATTTCCAAAACACTTTTTTCTGAAAAAAAAACTCGCAAATTAAAATTTTTGGCAATTATGGATTCTCAGAAAAGTGCAGTTAGTAAACTCGCGGCGAAAACCACTAAGAGTAACGCGTCAGGATATGTATGTGTCTCAAGTCAGGTTTCGAACTTAACTGCTTTACCACTTACCCTTTCGTCTTAAGATAGTTGCACTAAACTAACTTTTGACTCACGATTTCACATTCAAAATCCAATCAACCTTGACTGAGCAAATAAATCATGGTCTACAGTACTTATCGTAAAATATCATTTATGATTAACAGAAATATGTGTTCCCTGTAACACTACAGTACTTGACAAAAAGATGTGTGATTACAGAAGCCATTGTGCATTGTCATGTCAATTGTGCACGCAAGTATGAAGGTCATATTGGCTGACTGACTGGGAGCATGGGAGTCCTTCAGCTAGTTGCTAGGCTTCCCATCAATGAGCCCATACGACCTGATTGCTGAAGCTGCGCTCACACTTTTCATAGCTTCAGCGATTTTGTCACATCTTTCTGTCCTGTAACACTACCTGATAGGCAAATATCTGATCCGGATGACTGTGATCGCAATATCCTCCGTCAAAGGGGTTCAGTATTGGGTACCATGTCCATGAGGGTCTGGCGGAATCGAACGGTGCACAGTATTTGACACCGATTAAACACGGCCCACCGCTACAGGCTGAAATAGCACGTTTATTCTTTTTTAGTGCTGAGAAATTTTTTGAACTTTTCAGAAACCGTTCAATGATATAAGTAGTTCAGCTTTTTTTAATGACTTCTTTAAATCAAGTGAAAATTCTTTTAGAAGCTTGTTGAAGTTACCCTAAAACTATAAGACTTCTGTGTTGTGTGCATAAAACTGATCTGTGTTTTTAAGGGTGCTAATTCCCACTCATGAAGAAACAATTCTAAACGTGGGTCAATGTTTCATCGAACTCTATACTACAGTACATTAAAAAGATTCAAGCTCGAGCTAGTGTTTTCCTTTACAACCAAACAGCGAAGGCGAACTACTAGCCAAGGCTGCACGCACAGTGGCTATAGCTTTGACGTTTTTGTCAATTTTTTTCTTGTACTGTGATAATTAACGTTTGCAACAATCAGTGAAGAGCGGATAATCTCCATCAGATCTTCGTAGTATGTCATCGTAGCAGCGTACTTGAAACCACGGACAGAGGGTGTTATGGCTACACTCGCTCTGTGGTTGTATATATTTGGGTACCTGGTAGAAAATGTTAAGATTTTTTTCTTCGTGAACTGTTATGTGTGGTGTGACACAGGTCTTAAGATTGTATCATCAACGAAAAATAAAAATGCTTTCATTGGTTAAATGGCGAAAGTCACAGTTAGTTCAGTTAAATTTTAGAAAAATTCGGTTAACACCTGGCATTCGGGCAACCGTTGCTCCAATGTTATGTCACCGAGTCTTACGAAGTCTTTCGTTAACACCGGTTTGCCATCTTCATAGGTTTCACCATAACCAGCTACGTATTGCCAGACACCTCCGCTGTGATTGTAAATGCTGAAGAAATTTTTTTATGTTTGTAATATTTTATTGTTATATTCACTATTTGAAATCATTGGAAAGCTGTGAAGAAGTGAACCAAGTTAATAATTTTTTTCAGTAGTTTCTAAATCAATATTCAAAATCAAAGAAGGATCAGATGAAACGTTGAGCAATTTATCAGTATTTTAATCACATAACATGAAAATTGCATGTTAATCTATAAAAATTTGATATAATAACATATTAGTAAAACAACTAAATGCTCACCGAAATGTATACAGTGGTGAGGCAGTTTTTGTGCCGTTTAAAAAAAGCTGGCGCTTCACTTGTTGTTGTGAGCAAGTGTTAAGAAAGTCGGAATTAAACGCATCCTGATTGATCAGTTTGAGGATGTTGTTATAAAGGACCGGCCCGCTAAGCTGATGAGTGAAGTTGGCACACATCGAGTCTTCGTTCGGACAGGAAGCGCTCTTAACGTTTTTTTTTGTTTCAATTGTCACTATAATTTCACTATACTTTGGTTGGCAAACAAACATGTTTTCAGAAAACCAACCAGCAGATCTTCCAGTGCATAATGAAAAATCTCCACGGATTCGAAAATTCGCCGGCTTTCCCCGAGCAGAGACAGATGTTCTGGCTGGAACGCCAAAGTTAGGCTGTCATCACAGGGCTGAAATGAGTAACTTCATACATCAGCCATTTTTGTATTACTGGGACTCTGTCATTACTGAAGACAAGATATCGAAATGGCTTTTTCGTTGTGACCAGAAAGGTTGAAAAAGTGGAGGGCAAATGCAGAGAACACCTTAGGATTTCAAGTCCGGTTCCGAACTTAAGAGTTCACAAAGCTTGCGCCAGTGTATACCTCAACAACAGTAACTCGATAGTCGATACCAATGTTATTTAGGAGTATCATGGAAATCACTGACCTCTAGGTCTTCATCTAACTGATCTTCGGGCAACATACAGTTATTTAACTCGGCTATTAACTGCCGCACGAACGGATTGCTTCGTTCAGATAGTGGTCTGTGAAACACGTAGTCAAAGAACGAAGTACAGTTCATGTCCGTCTGATTGAACGATACAGAAACGGCTCCGTCATAGAATGGAATTAGCGATTCGGGTACGTTGACGAAGTCAGTGAACCTGTGAAAATTAAAAAAATATGAAATAAACAAAAAAGTCCTTATCATTCATCACTAACTCCCAGTGACTGACTGAATAACAAACCGACTAACAGACCGACTAACTGACTGAACTATTGAATAATAATAATTATTGACGTACCGATTCAATGACAGAATGACTGACGGACTGGCTAACTGACTGACTGATGTACCCTGTGATGATGAATCGAAATGGCGATGGACAGCCATTATTGACACCAATGTGCGACGACTGTAGGTGTTTCAGAGCCTTGATCGTGAGTTCAGGTGCCGCGCTAAACACGATTACAGAGGCCACGTTAGGTCTATTGATGAGCCGATCATCCAGCATACTGAAGTCATCATCAGCGATATCGATATACTTCTGTAATTTTTGAAAATCATAACAACAACAACAACAACAACAAGAACAACAACAAGAACAAGAACAACAACAACAACAACAACAACAACAACAACAACAACAACAACAACAACAACAACAACAACAACAACAACAACAACAACAACAACAACAACAACAACAACAACAACAACAACAACAACAACAACAACAACAACAACAACAACAACAACAACAACAACAACAACAACAACAACAACAACAACAACAACAACAACAACAACAACAACAACAACAACAACAACAACAACAACAACAACAACAACAACAACAACAACAACAACAACAACAACAACAACAACAACAACAACAACAACAACAACAACAACAACAACAACAACAACAACAACAACAACAACAACAACAACAACAACAACAACAACAACAACAACAACAACAACAACAACAACAACAACAACAACAACAACAACAACAACAACAACAACAACAACAACAACAACAACAACAACAACAACAAAAACAAAAACAAAAACAAAAACAACAACAACAACAAACAACCGTAAATAAAAACAACTACAACATCAGCAACAACAGCAACAGCAACATTAACTCGCCTGTACACAAATCACATGCGCACCCGTCATGTTGCGACCGTTGAACATGAGCACAGCATCTTCGAGATCGTACTTGAAGCTTGTGCCATACTCGTTATGTTCGTAGATAAGAATAATGTGATACCATTGTTGGGATGCGAGAAACTCAATCACGGCCTGCGCTGCATACCTGTCAGACCAGTATGCATCAATTACGGTACAAAGCGAAAACATGTGGCAAATCCCAGAAGCTATAACAACTGTGCGCGCCAACGAATTCAAAACTACAAAAAAAATTCTGAACGCAAAAGTTTTTTCTCACCAAAAATATATTCCATTTAAAGTTTTACTGCATATTCCATTTAAAGTTTTACTGCCCGTTAACCTCCGATTACCTATTGTGAGGACAAGCGCGTTAGGCCCGCGCAGCGGTGGTATTTCAGCGGTTCACCCACCTTAGAATTTCGTGTTTGAAAAAAAATTTATGAAAATTTTTGGGTTTTAGAAATTTGCGTGCGCGCCGCTTCAGCAAGCAGGTCCTCTTCGCTGATTGGTTGATAGCGTAAATAACCCAGATTCATCCGGATAACCAACTTTGTAGTTGCCACATTCTGCACGTACCACGAATGCTCCTGGCTGCTGGTGGCCATGGAACCAATTATGGGTATACATGAGCTCTATAATCAAAAAATAATAACAAACATTAACTCGAGATAGGATTTCACATTTCTATCAAGCTGTGTTTAATGTTAATAACAGAATGAACACCTTGATTTCAAGAGCGTTTTACCCTGGCGGTAAACCTGAGGCTGGCGTTCAACCTGAGGTTCGCGCCCATCCCTCCCCAAAACATAGGACTAAGCCTAAGCCTAACCTGAAACCAGAGTTGTATGCCCCACCTTCCAAGTTGTTTAAATGACAAAAATTTAGCTTGTGACTATGCCTAACCCCATTATTAAGCCTAAGCCTATTACTAAGCCTAAGCCACAGATAAGAAAATAATAAAATCCATTTTGCCAGTTTGCATTTTGAAGCTTATTGAATCCAATTTTGTCACAATGTGATTGTGTGTAAATCTTTCTAGCATTTGTCAGACAGCAAACCTGAGTGACCAGTGATATTTTCCGAACGAGGTCACTGTGGAATGAGCCAGTGATGCCGATTGACTGGAGATCGAATTCGTCGACTTCAGTTTGGTTGATCAGAAGCGGCCTAGGGTCACAGAAGGACTCGGCTGATAAAGAGAGCGATTCACGCATGACCTGAAACTATCAAAATAGAGAAAGATCAGGAGTAAGAAATCTTGACAGAAGCGTGCAAAGCGCTATTGTAAAAAGGAGTTCAAATAAAATTCTGAAAATAAGTTGTTCAAGTGGACAACAACAACAACAACAACAATAGTAACCACAAAATTCAAACAACAAAAAAACTCAATTAAAGAAAACATCACGAACCGTTGGTCGATCAAAAAATGAGTTCATCAGCACCGATCCTAGTCTAAGACGTTGAGAGCTGTTAACGAAGGAATGGTTGTTCACAAACTCGATGGCGTACATGAATACCTCGGAGAGGACGGTTTCGCGGTAGTCGACAGAGCCTTCCTGAAAACTGCTTTGTTACACAAATGTCATGATGGAAGAATGGTTCACATGATATAAAATACAGTTTAAATAACTAACTTGCCTAAATATTGCAATCCACACACACAAATTGAATGGAGAGAGAAAGAGTTAGTGAAAAATATTATTCAAGTACGAGGAAATGCTTCCAAATTGCCACAAAAAAATGGTTGCGTCTCACGCTCTCTTTTACACGACACATACAGTTACTGCAAACATTCAAACTCCCACTTACACTCAGTGTCACACTCACACGCACACTCACACTTACACTCACACTCACACTCACACTCACACTCACACTCACTCACACTCACATTCATACTGATCACATTCACTGTCATAGTCACACTCAAACCCACACTCACACTCACGCCCACACTCACACACACCCACCGTTACATTCACACTCTCTCACTCACACTCACACCCACACCCACGCCCACACTCACACTCACACTCACACTCCCACTCACACTCACACTCACACTCACACTCACACTCACACTCACACTCACACTCACACTCACACTCACACTCACACACACACTCACCCTCACACTTTCACGCTCACTCACACTCACTCTCACACACACACTCACACTCACACTCACACTCACACTCACACTCACACTCACACTCACACTCACACTCACATTCACACTCACACTCACCCTCACACACACGCCCACACTCACACGCACACGTACACTCGCACTCACCCTCACACTCTCACGCTCACGCACACATGGTTACCCACCTTTGTAAACGCGTTGAAAATGCCGGCAATGCGCAGTGGGCCGTCGTTGGTGGCAAAACAACTGGGTCGACCAGAGTTCGAGATATTCCGATTGTCCGTCACGAATGAGCTGGCACTGATTCGGCACTCACATGACCATCGGGCTGCGGACGCGGAAGGAATGAGGAGGAGTAGGAAGAGATGAAGGATGAGGAACAACGAAACCGACGACCCAACCATTTTTGG
>OZ038445.1:1163228-1169809 GCA_964036265.1 Daptonema setosum
ATCAGTTATTGCAAACGAAATTACAATAATCTTATGACGGAAATTAAGATGGGAAAATGAGTAAAGCTGATTTCTCAATATCACCCTGGGAGGAAATTCTAAGACACGGTTTTCGAACTGAATAAGTAAAAAGGAAGGAATTATAGAATCAGAAGAAGATTATGGGAACAATAATCACTGCTTCTGTTATTGCAATCTGAATTACAGAAGTTTGATGACGGAAATTAGAATGGGAAATACCGATAAAGCTCTCAATAATACCATGTGGAAAACATCTCAGAAACGGTTTAGGAACTAAGTAAATGAAATGAAAAAATCAGAAGAAGATTATAGAAACAAAATGTCTGCATCTGCGTCTGTCATCGCCATTGGATTTACAGTATTTTTGCTGATTAACCTATCATCCCAGGCGGAAAATCCAAACCTCCAAAGGAAAGGAATCTCGGTAAAGAGGGGGAGAATCGGTCGCTTTGAGGCCATTTTACCTAAACCTAAGGGAACAAACTGCAACAATCAAATTCACCAAAGAGAGGAGAATTCAATTTGTCCATCCCCTGCTCGTCCGCTAGTGCTTATCATGTTGCGCTAATTTTCCTATTTACTTTTTAATTTTTTGCTAAGTTTTCTATGACGCAGTGCATCCAGGAAATTAAAAATTTAATAAAGTCTGATAAAAAAACATATACATATTGGTTGGAACGACACAATTAGAGAGAAATTAGTATTTTAATCACACAAGTCCAAAATCATATGACACTTTTTCACACGGTATTTTTGTTAGTGTTTTTAAAATAAAGTACAAATTAATATTACACTTATTCACACGGTAGTTTTTTTATAAAGTACAAATTAATATCACATTTTTTCTCATGGTATTTTTGTTTGATTAAAAAAGTACAAATACATATTACACTTATTCAGACGGTATTTTTAATTTTATTAAGAAAGTACAAATTCATATTACACTTATTCAGATGCTATTTTTGTTTGATTAAAAAAAGTACAAATTCATATTGCACTTATTCAGACGGTATTTTTGTTTGATTAAAAAAGTACAAAGTCATATAACACTTATTCAGATGGTATTTTTGTTTGATTAAAAGTACAAATTCATATTGCACTTATTCAGACGGTATTTTTGTTTGATTAAAAAAAGTACAAATTCATATTGCACTTATTCACATGGCATATTTGTTTGATTAAAAAAAGTACAAATTCATATTGCACTTATTCAGACGGTATTTTTGTTTGATTAAAAAAAGTACAAATTCATATTGCACTTATTCACATGGCATATTTGTTTGATTAAAAAAGTACAAATTCATATGACACTTATTCAGACGGTATTTTTGTTTGATTAAAACAGTACAAAATCATATTACACTTATTCACATTTTTGTCTGTGTTAAAAATAAATGTGTCTAATGGCATGTACCGTAATCAGAAGGAGAATGTTGTTATATACATAATTAAGGAATCGAATGGAATAAACCGTTAATCGAACATACTCAAATAGTTACACCTAAACTAGTCAGATAAAAATGAGTTTAATGGAATAAACCTTAAGCCGAATATGCTCTTAATAAATGTTTCAAAATAGAGTTACATTTATGAGTTTAATCATTATATTATAACAAAGGGTTCTAATGGAATAAACCGTAAACCGAATGAAAATAGAGTTATGTACATACATACATTAATATATGTAGGTATATGGAGACATATCCACTTAGCACTAGCAGCTATTCCATTGGTTGTTCTGAAAGTTCACCGTCAATTACATATGTAAATTTTAAATGAAAAACATCATTTGCAATTAAACAAAAAACATGTTTAGAACATTTGTTTCTGTTCCTATAAATATCCGGACACCCTCTGCACAAATTCTATACCGCAACAACAACAACAACAACAACAACAACAACAACAACAACAACAACAACAACAACAACAACAACAACAACAACAACAACAACAACAACAACAACAACAACAACAACAACAACAACAACAACAACAACAACAACAACAACAACAACAACAACAACAACAACAACAACAACAACAACAACAACAACAACAACAACAACAACAACAACAACAACAACAACAACAACAACAACAACAACAACAACAACAACAACAACAACAACAACAACAACAACAACAACAACAACAACAACAACAACAACAACAACAACAACAACAACAACAACAACAACAACAACAACAACAACAACAACAACAACAACAACAACAACAACAACAACAACAACAACAACAACAACAACAACAACAACAACAACAACAACAACAACAACAACAACAACAGGGGCTGGGCACACTAATACCATTCAGAATGGTATTTTCGTAGTGGCAAGTGAGGTTGAAAAAACTGACGGGCAATGGCAGAAACCCCAAACCAATGCTTCAGGAATCAGGATCAGCCTGTCAAATCAGGTTTTGAACTTTTGATCTTCGGACCACCAGTTTCCTAGGCTGGCACCTTACGCACTAGACTAGACAGACAACCTGACAACCTATAAATAAATAAAGTTTATTGTTTGTCTTTGCTTTTCAGCCACCCACCACCACTGCGTTGGTTGATTTGATCAAACTGAAAATGATGTTTATGATGATTTGATTAATTTGATTAGCTCAAGTCGAAAAAATATTTTTTGGATGAAAAATAGATTTCTTGTCGCCTTTAATTAGATTCAGTGCAGGGTGTCTTGTTATCAAAAAGTATTTTATGGATCCGTGCCTAACTACATAATTGATAAATTTGCCGTCTGACTGACTGACTACTGTAACTGACTGACTGACTGACTGACTGACTGACTGACTGACTGACTGACTGACTGACTGACTGACTGACTGACTGACTGACTCTTGACTCTATGACTGACTGATTGACTGACTGACTGACTGACTCTTGACTCTATGACTGACTGACTGAACTGTTCGATAATCGGTTTCTAGGATTGTCATAACGTTAAGTATTGAAGTAAAATAGTAAAGTTGTTTTCTACCACGAACTCAGCTCTTGTCAAAAGAATTATTTCTATTGCATATATTATCAAACAGATGAAATAATAATAAAACCTATTCAATAAATTTACTGACTTACTGACTGATTGAATGAGTGACTATGTGACTAACTGATTATTACGAATATAACATAGTTTGTATATAAGATCATAACATCAAGCTCAAGCATCACAGTTATATTGTATCACGAACTCAAATAAACAAATGATAAAACTTCTCTTTTAATAACCTGCATATTTATAATAAATCATACGTGATAATCTACGAAAGTGCGTCATATATTTTGAACGCCGACGTTGTATTATGCATCCCGGGAAACTTCGCTCACTGTAATCAACAACTCGACACACCAGGTTGTCACGATTTTTGTGCTCAGATTAAAATGTGTTATTTATGAACTGGTTATCCCAGAAATAATGTCTTTGGTTCAGGTATCGCATGTTTTTCAAGCATGAAGCTATGTAGAATAGGAATGCTGACTTTTGAACTTTTGAACCTTCACCAAACCTTAATTCAATTCAAAATTTGATCGCTAAGTACTGTCTAAGAAACAAAAACACCTGGATAGGCTGAACGTGATAATTAGCGTTCCGATGAAATCGGCGGGAGCACTTAACTGATTTGGCCGGCGGTTAAAACGCTTCGTGGGTGTGGGATAATTCTTTATTTTTAAAATATTTTTTACCCAATGCAGGCAACGAATGATCACGTTTTACAAGAACCAACTGACGAGAATTTAGAAACTCCAGTTTGAGTTAGAAGTAAAGTATTTACTGCGGGGCTTCTTCATTAACTGAAGTCATCAAGAATGGTATATTCCGGGTAATATTAGCAACTAGTTCCAGCTGTCTGTTCGAATTAGATTCAGAAAATTAGCGTTTGATTGAGGAGAAGTAGTGAACTTCATGCAAAGAAACTTTGATTGACATCATCTATGTAAGTACCCTCTGTATAAGCCACTGCCAAACCTCCATAAGGAGGGGAAAATCCCCAAAGAGAGGGGAAATGGCAGAAAACAGCATGGTCAGGGTGAAACGTTACTCAGAGAGACTTTGTAGCATAGTCCGAATTGAAATCTGCTCTTAACGCCCGTGAAAAAAATTCGAGAAAAAAAACTCAAAACTAAAATTTTGGTCGGTTTTTTTCGTTGTCGAACATTCTTTTAATGAACCGCTATTTCACAATGTTCGTATGTTGTCCTAAAGTCTTTTCCGCCAAAATTTTAATTATTTGAATGCAAATTAAGCGCGAAAACTTTTCTGAATAACAAGAAAACTCGATCAGGGTTTCTTGATATCCACAATAAAGTTTGGTGGGTCGGTCCGTTTGCAATGAATGTATTCTATTATGGTACAATTTGTGTTTGTCATCTGAATGTTATGTGGAAAAGAAGTAAAAAAATTCGAATATTCGAAAGCGCGCACAAACTGATTGAAATTCAAACTGCGCGCCAAAGGAACCCTGGATAGGCTTTATGTTCGCTCACATTCACGACATGAACTATACTGCTCGTATTTCATTATGCAATACGTTGTAAAACTTTCGATCATTGTTGAAGGGGAAAAATCTTACTGGGGAAATCGGCTGTGCTCACCTCTATGAGGCAAAAGGCCTGTAATTAATTCAATAACATGCTTAAAATGTAAGAATTACGGGTTGTTATACTGGAGATGGAAGCGTTTCAGAATAGAAAAAATTATTTCCTTTAATTTGAGCCATTTTCAGAATTTGAAGTATCGTATGCAACTGACACTGACGGAAAAATTTTACGCATGGGTTTTCTTTGCTTGTAAACACAATTAGAGTTTTTTGCATAATCAATCAAGAGCAGTATAGTGGGGCTGTAAAGCACTTGCGGACAAGGGGAAAGAGAAAAATCCCAATTCCCACCCCTTTTGGCAATCTCAAAAAATTATAAATTGTTCCTCAAGGTGTATAGCCTCCGTAATTCATTATGAGAAAAACCAAATCCGGATTACGACCGACGGATTTCCAGAGAACAAGAATTTTACAGCGCAAAATTTTTATTATTTTCATTCCCTGCCTATTGAATACTTTCTTAATTTTTTTCAAAAATCTTTTGATTAAAATGTTCAATTTCATGTTTATAAAAAATAAATTCTGTTCTATTATTCTTGTAAAAATTATAAAATTAAAGTATGTATGTAATTTAGCACGTTAAACGTCGAAAACTATCGAATTTGAATTTTGTCCCGAATCTGAGACAAATTTATTTGTCGTAAGACAATTTCCCGGCATGATGTGACATAGGCATGTACACATCATGACTGGGAAAAATCTTATTCATTTGTTATAATGAAATACGGGTGCTATAGATGAACTTGCCTCAAAACTTGCCTTGGTCTGTCATATCAAATTCGAATCAGATTTCATGAAATTATCTCATGGATTATAGTTCGTTTATCGAAGCAAGTTTAACATTACCCGGTAGGTGAAAGTACAACGTGGAAATATAATTTGAATTGGCGCTTTCTCCCTGCGAAATCAAGGCACGATTGTCTGTACGAATTGAAATAAAATCAGGAATGTGTAACTTTTTAGGTGAGAACTCATGTTACGAAGTTAAGTAAAACAAAAAAGGTTATGACAAAAAAACAAGAATTGTTGCCTTTAAGCAATCTTTCAGTTAAGTTATATATCAAAACAGTCGTCCTAAAAAAGACATGATTCAATGGTTATTTTTAGCCTCTAACATTCTGAAGTTTTAGACTTGGCTTTAACCCAAAAACACCCGTTTCTTAACAAACGTTTTTTTCGCGATGAGATGCGATGAGCGAGCTTATCTTGATTTTGCAGAGAAAACAAGTGAATTTTTTCCCGTTTTGGGAAATCGCCGATAGATAAAAAAACTTTTGGTCGTCTGTGAAGTGTAGTACGTTGGGCGCCAGCCTCGGAAACTGGTGGTCCTACCGTGCCAGGTTCGAAACCTGACTTGCGACCCAAATCCTGACGCGTTACTCTGGGCGTTTCTGCCATTTCCAGTCAAGTTATAACAGAGGTTCAAATATTTCGCGACAGTTTTCCGGAACATTGTCGAGACAAATTCAAGCACAATATTTTTTGTTTGTTTATTTGTAAAATTTTTGGCAGGCATATTAATTTCACATTTTTAGTTTAGAGTGTGTGGCAAGAGTTTTATTTAAAAACCGTGAATTTGTCGCCTTTGTTGCGAAATATTCGAACCTCAGTTATATTTTCACATCCACACACGTACATATGTACAAATGTAGGTACTGTACAATCCTTTCATGTACATACATTTTATACCATACAGGCCGTCCTACACTTGATGACTGGGCATGAAGTGTGACACCAGACTTGTACGCTTCATGACTGGAAAAATTCGAAATCATTTGTTACAATGAATTACAGAGCCTATAGATATGGTCACTTCTAACTGGAAATGACATACAGCCGACCCGACATGATACCCACAAACGTACCCAAGTACATACGATTGGTTCTGAGAAGAACGGAACTGGTCTTACGTTTACCAGAACGTCAACGTA
>OZ038445.1:1172209-1182209 GCA_964036265.1 Daptonema setosum
ACTTTGTATTTAAATAAACGTTAACTACATAGATGGTGAATTGATAGTTTTTCTACATTTGAAACACATTTGTATATGAAACCTTATTTCATTGACGTGCTTTTTTATCTATGTATGTATAGACCTTGTATGTAATTGCTTTCCTATAATTAATCACGACGTCTCTACAGTAAGTCGAGAGATACAGTATGACAAAAGCAGATGAAGTGTCTCTATCATCTTTTGACAAAAAAAACGTGATCGATTGTTTTCTATATATTTTTTTGTTTACAAATCTTTGAAGAAATCATCAAAACGTCAATTGAGTATATGGTTGTGCGCGGATCTCATTTTTTCGTGTATGACCAAGGTTGTACTAAGAGATGAAGGAAAGCGGGCAGATTTCCACACTTTTATTCAATTAAGAGTGCTATCGGCCGAATACGAAAACAGAATCACTATATAGGCCTCGCAATTCGTTATAAGAAATTCCAAAACGTGGCACAGAAAATTCCTTACTTGAGAATCCGGTTCTGGGGTTGAGAATCTGGTTCTGGCCATGCCATGGGTTCTCGCCGTTCTAAACCATTTCTTATAATCAATTATGAGGCCTACATACGTATGTAGTGTACATAGCTTTGTCCAGGTATCTTCGATAAACATCTTATTTTACGAATATTGAGTGGACATTTTTTACTACTAGGTTGGACACATATATTGTGAACAGTTGAAAACTTTGGCTCAGTTTGGACGCTCACGCGGAAATTTTAATGTGCGTCAAAATGATTACGGTAACATACAGTATGTCGGACTATCGAGAAACTCTGATCAGGCATTAACACTGACCTAAACCTTTCTAATTACAAAACAAGGTGTGACGTCTTTGAGGCAAGACAATTTTTTCTAATTATCCTCTAAATCAGCTTGATAATGTACCAAACCCATTCAAAACAATATTGAAAATACTGGTAAAGCCGACTTCGATAATACCCTGTGAGAAAATTCTAAGAGACGGTTTCGGGATTAAATGAAAGGAGAGAATTGGAAGAAGATTTCAGAAACAATAATTACGTATCAGTTATTGCAATCGGAATTATAAAAATCTTATGACGGAAATTAAGATGGGGAAATGGGTAAAGCTGATTTTTCAATATCACCCTGGGAGGAAATTCTAAGACACGGTTTTCGAACTGAATAAGTGGAATTAAAGAATCAGAAGAAGATTATGGAAACAATAATCACTGCTTCTGTTATTGCAATCTGAATTACAAAAGTTTGATGACGGAAATTAGAATGGGAAATACCGATAAAGCTGATTTCTCAATATTACCCTGTGGAAAACATCTCAGAAACGGTTTAGGAACTAAGTAAATGGAAAGAAAGAATCAGAAGAAGATTATAGAAACAAAATGTCTGCATCTGCGTCTGTCATTGCCATTGGATTTACAGTATTTTTGCTGATTGACCTATCATCACTGGCGGAAAATCCAAACCTCCAAAGGGGTTGGAGGATTTTTGCCAAAGAGGGTGGAATCGGCAGTTTTGAGGCCATTTAATCAAACCTAAGGGAACAAACTGCACCAATCAAATTCACCAAAGAGAGGAGAATTCCACTTTTCCATGCCCTGCTCGTCCGCTATTGCTTATCATGTTGCGCTAATTTTCCCATGTACTTTTCAATTTTTTGCTAAGTTTTCTATGACGCAGTGCATCCAGGAAATTAAAAATTTAATAAAGTCTGATGAAAAAACATATACATATTGGTTGGAACGACACAATTAGAGAGAAATTAGTATTTTAATCACACAAGTCCAAAATCATATGACACTTTTTCACACGGTATTTTTGTTAGTGTTTTTAAAATAAAGTACAAATTAATATTACACTTATTCACACGGTAGTTTTTTATAAAGTACAAATTAATATCACACTTTTTCTCATGGTATTTTTTTTGATAAAAAAAAGTACAAATTCATAATACACTTATTCAGACGGTATTTTTTGTTTCATTAAAAAAAGTACAAATTCATATTACAATTATTCAGATGCTATTTTTGTTTGATTAAAAAAAGTACAAATTCATATTGCACTTATTCAGACGGTATTTTTGTTTGATTAAAAAAGTACAAATTCATACTACACTTAATCAGATGATATTTTTGTTTGATTAAAAAACACAAATTCATATTACACTTATTCAGACGGTATTTTTGTTTGACTAAAAAGGTACAAAGTCATATCACACTTATTCACATGGCATTTTTGTTTGATTAAAAAAGTACAAAGTCATATCACACTTATTCACATGGCATTTTTGTTTGATTGAAAAAAAATCATATTACACTTATTCAGACGGTATTTTTGTTTGATTAAAAAAGTACAAAGTCATATTACACTTATTCACGTGGCATTTTTGTCTGTGTTAAAAATAAATGTGTCTAATGGGATGTACCGTAATCAGAATGCGAATAGTGTTATATGCATAATTAATGAATCGAGTGGAATAAACCGTTAATCGAATATACTCAAATAGTTACACCTAAACTAGTCAGATAAAAAAGAATTTAATGGAATAAACCTTAAGCCGAATATGCTCTTAATATATGCTTCAAAATAGAGTTACATTTATGAGTTTAATCATTATAACGAAGGGTTCTAATGGAATAAACCGTGAACCGAATGAAAATAGAGTTATGTACATACATATGTACATTAATAAAGGTGTATGGAGACATATCAACTTAGCAGCTACTGTATGTATTCCATTGGTTGTGCTGAAAGTTCACGCTCAATTATGTAAATTTTGTAATGAAAAACATCATTTGCCAGTAAACAAAAAAAATATGTTTGGAACATTTGTTTCTATTCCTATAAATATCCGGACACCCTAGGCACATATGTATTCTATACCGCAATGCATCGGCCTATTCATAACCTAAAACAAAAAATTCAACAACAACAACAACAACAACAACAACTGGGGCTGCAAACTGAAGTCAACAGGGCACATTAATACCATTCAGTATGGTATTTTTGTAGTGGCAAGTGAGGTTGAAAAAACGGACGGGCAATTGCAGAAACCCCAGACCAATGCTTCAGGAATCAGGATCTGCGTGTCAAATCAGGTTTCGAACTTCTGATCTTCGGACCACTAGTTTCCTAGGCTGGCACCTTACGCACTAGACTAGACAGACAACCTGACAACCTATAAATAAATAAATCTAATGTATGTTTATTGTTTGTCTAGGTTTTTCAGCCACCCACCAGTACCACTGCGTTGGTTGATTTGATCAAACTGAAAATGATGTTTATGATGATTTGATTAAATTGAAAAACTCAAAAGTCATATAATAAGATTATTTTGATGAAAGTTAGCTTTCTTGTCGCTTTTCATTAAATTTTTGTTATCAGAAAATATTTTATGGATCCGTGCCTAACTACATAATTGATTAATTTGCCGTCTGACTGACTGACTACTGTAACTGACTGACTGACTGACTGACTGACTGACTGACTGACTGACTGACTGACTGACTGACTGACTGACTGACTGACTGACTGACTGACGACTGACTGACTAATTGACTGACTGACTGACTGACTGACTGACTGACTGACTGACTGACTGACTGACTGACTGACTGACTGACTGACTGACTGACTGACTGACTGACTGACTGACTGACTGACTGACTGACTGACTGACTGACTGACTGACTGACTGACTGACTGACTGACTGACTGACTGACTGACTGACTGACTGACTGACTGACTGACTGACTGACTGACTGACTGACTGACTGAAATGTTCGGCACTCCGTTTCAGAACTTTAAGTAACGAAGTAAAACCGCAAATTTAATTTGCAACGCTAGTACTCAACTTTGGTCAAATGAGTTATTTCAACTGCATAAACTATTAATCAGATGAAAAATAACAATAAAACCTCTTCAATAAATTTGCTGACCTACTGACTGATTGATTGACTGACTATGTGACTGACTGATACGACACTACATATCATAACATCAAGCATCACAATTATATTGTATCACGAACTCAGCTAAACAATTGTCAGATAAACAAATGATAAAACTTCTCTCTCAATAACCTGCACATTTATAATAACTCATACGTGAAAATCTGCGAAAGTGCGTCATATATTTTGAACGCCGAAGTTTTATTATGCATCCCGGGAACTTTTGCTTACTGTCGTCAACAACTCGACATACCAGGTTGTCACGATTTTTTGCTGAGATTAAAATGTGTTATTTATGAACTCGTTATCCCAAAAATAATGACTTTGGTTCATGTTTAGCGTGTTTTTTTTTCAAACATATCGCTAGAATAGGAATATTGACTTTTGAGTCTTTGAACCTTCGCCAAACCTCAATTCAGTTCAAAATTTTATCGCTAAGTACTGTCTAAGTATCAAAAACACCTGGATAGGCTAAACGTGATCATTCGAGTTGCGATGAAATCGAGGAGCACTTACATAACTGATTTGGCCGGCGGTTAACACGCTTTGTGGGCGTGGGATAACCCGTGGGATTTTAAAAATGTTTTTTTTTACCCAATGCAGGCAATGAATGATCACGTTTTACATGAACCAGCTGACGAGATTTTAGAAATTCCAGTTTCAGTTAGAAGTAAATTATTTACTGGGACTTCTTCATTAACTGATCTTTAAGGTGTAGATAAAATGGCCTCAAAATTGCTCATTTCCCCTCTTTGACGGAATTCCCTTTCCTTTGGAGGTTCAGATCGTCCGCCAGTGCTGGCTGACGTCATAGTGGGCTGTAAAGTATCCAATCATAAGGACACCGGAAATTCAACAGTTTGGTCTGTCATATCAAATTCGAATCAGATTTCATGAAATTATTTTATGTTTTATAGTTCGTTTATCGAAGCATGTTCAACACTACCCGGTAGGCAAAAGTACGACGTGGAAATATAGTTTGAATTTGCGGGGTTTATCCATGCGAAATCCAGACACGCTCACCCGTTTATGCTGAAATAACATTGGAAACGTATAACTTTTCCCGGAAAGAACTCGTGTTACGTGGAGTAAATTCAGTAAAACAAAAAAGGATAACACACTAGAACATTGTCGCCTTTAAGCAAGCTTTCATAAGTTAATTATCGAAACAGTCGTACTACAAAATAGAATACATGATTCGATAGTAAATATTTTTAGACTCTACACTCTACACTCTACATTTTTCGGTTTTATCCCATAAAAACTTGTGCCTAAAAAGGTTTAATTTGCCATGAGAAGATACGAGTGAGCTCGTCTTGATTTTTCAGAGAAAACACGGGAATTTATTTATTAATTGTTCCGTGTCAGAGAATTGCTGATATAAGAAAAATAAATTTTTGTCGTCTGTCTAGTGAAGGACGTAGAGCGCCCGCCTCGGAAACTGGTGGTCCTACCGTGCCAGGTTCGAAACCTGACTTGCAACCCAGATCCTGACGCGTTACTCTGGGCGTTTCTGCCAACGCCAGTCAAGTTATTTTCACATCCGAACACGTATGTATGTATGTAGGTACTGTACAATACTTTCGTACATACTATACCAAACAGTCAACTAGTGGACGAGAAGGGGTGGGAAAAGTTGGATTCCCACCTCTTTGGCATTTTCAAAAAGTAGACTTTGTTCCCTGGGGTGTAGGTAAATAAACTGAAAGCTGATCTGGTAGAATTAGGACAAGTTCCGTTCTTCTCGGAACGAATCGTGGCACTAGCGGACGAGAAGGGGTGGGTAAAGTGGAATTCCCCCCTCTTTGGCGTTTTCAAACGTAGAGTTTGTTCCCTATGGTGTAGGTAAACTAGACTGCCAATTCTCCCCTCTTTGATTAAATTCCCCTCCCTTTGGAGGATTAGCTCGTCTGCCAGTGATACAATCCGTCCTACACTTGATGACTGAAATGAAGTGTGACATCAGACTTGTACACTTCATGACTGGAAAAATTTGAAGTCATTTGTTACAATGAATTACAGAGCCTATAGATAAGACCACATCTAACTGGAAATGACATACAGCCGACCCGACATGATACCCACAAACGTGCCTACGTTTCGAGGACGAGCCAAGCTACCAAAGGGAGGGGAATTTCCTCAAAGATAGTGGAATCGGCAGTTTTCAGCTCGTTTTATTTACTTTTTAGGTAA
Organism: Daptonema setosum; assembly: GCA_964036265.1. Lineage (NCBI taxonomy): Eukaryota > Metazoa > Nematoda > Chromadorea > Monhysterida > Xyalidae > Daptonema > Daptonema setosum. The sequence goes on from OZ038445.1 coordinate 1,178,360, forward strand.
CAAACTCTACTTTTAGCAACCGCCAAAGAGAGAGGATTCCACCTTTTCCTTCCCTGCTCGTCCGCTAGTGTTACGATTCGTTACGAGATGTACGAACTTGAGCCGAATTTTACCAGACTATTAATGTTGAAAATTGTTTCAGATATACGTATCTTCTAGAAGTCCTGGGAAAATATCGCGGCTTTAAAGTCAATTTTGAGAGTTGAGAAAGTCAAAATGAGTTAACCATGATATAAGTACATACGTACATACATGTAGGTCGGCGTGTTTCACGTTACGTGTCACGTTACGTGTTACGTTACGTGTTACGTTACGTGTTACGTTTCACGTTACGTTTCACGTTACGTCACGTTACGTTCACGTGTTTCACGTTCAAGCTTTGATTCCAAAAATAAAAAATAGTTAATTATAATTCTATAATTCACCGGTGGAGAACTTGTTTCAAATACAGGGTGTCCTGAAACTGGCTGTCGCCAACTAATGTATGTATGTATACAAATGTGTGGTTTTGGAAGGTAAAGGTTCTGGTGGGAGACAAAAAAATATATTTAATTATTTTATAGTGCAACGAATGTATTTTTTATTATCAGATTAAGTTTCATAACATAAAATTTCACAAACAAGTTAACTATAACTTATGAGTGAATGCAGCTAAGAATGAACACGCGTGTTCGCGAAAAAGGGTCATATTTTCAAAATTAAAAATTCATTTTTTCAACTCAAATAAAGGTTAGTGATATATATTAGGACTGATATAGTGTACCTGAACTGATTTATCGACTCAAAAATGAATTTTGACCGCCTTCTTGCTATTTTACCAGTCCGAGAAAATTCAGGTTGAAACCAGGTTTTTCCTCCAAGTTGCGCATGTGAAGACGAGCTTCATTGGGCTTACAGGCATCATTAACAGCGTTCAATACGCTCATTAGAAACGTAATGTTTCATTCTATTAGAGTCCAAAGTTATTTTGCGATGCAACCTGTATTGAACGCTTTTGAGTTATTTTGAAGTTTTCGGAACCAAACAGCTCGAATTTCTTATGGATTGTACCAGAATTTTATTGCATAATAATATTGTCCTGAATATTCTTTAGAACTTTGTGAAGTATCAAAAAAAGAGTTTTTGTTTATCGTTCACGAAATCGATTGTCCTGCACCCCCAAGCACGCCCGTGTTCACGACACTGCATGCTGGTTTCGGATGTTTAGACTTGAAATTTTCGTTAAATATTCGATTTCCTTGTCCCAAAAAACTTTTCTGAGTTCATGGAAGGTTAAATTATTAGATCAAACAGTGATTTTAAATTTTGGATTAAATTCACTGTGGTTTTGAACAAATCATTCACGATATAGCGTAAATCTGAAATTGAGGTGCATGCAATTTAGCGAACAGGGCGTGCTGGGAAAATCGAATTTGTGAACGATAGACAAAAACTCTTTTTTTGATACATCACAAAGTTCTAAAGAATATTTAGGACAATATTATTCTGCAATAAAATTCTGGTACAATCCATAAGCAACTCGAGTTATTCAATGAAACAAAATTCATTTTAAAGTTTTTTTGCTTTTTTCTGTTCGATGAGAAAAAAGTTTTCTGCTTTGTGATAGAACAAGTTCTTAACTATATTTTTTCGATGCTAACAGTTTCAAGTTACTTATACAGCTCTTTTATTAACCCAGTCATGTGAAGCCCAGCACGCGACACTAGCGCGCGCGTTTTTTGGCGCCAAAAATATGACCCGCTACTTCGTACATTCTTAGCTGCATTCACTCTTATGTACCAATCGACTGTAGAACATAAGGTAGAATTGTGCCTATCTTCGCACAAACTTGATATAAAATTAATTATTTGACTATCGAGTTCTCACGCTCATGTCTTTCATTAAAACAAACGCAATCCGCATGAGAGGAATTGTTTCATAAACTTTAAAAAACAATTTCATCTATTGATCAATTGAAATCACTAAACAATGCAATTTTGAGTTCATGACATCAGCGTGGGCTAACGAGTGTGTGAGTGAGTGAGTGAGTGAGTGAGTGAGTGAGTGAGTGAGTGAGTGAGTGAGTGAGTGAGTGAGTGAGTGAGTGAGTGAGTGAGTGAGTGAGTGAGTGAGTGAGTGAGTGAGTGAGTGAGTGAGTGAGTGAGTGAGTGAGTGAGTGAGTGAGTGAGTGAGTGAGTGAGTGAGTGAGTGAGTGAGTGAGTGAGTGAGTGAGTGAGTGAGTGAGTGAGTGAGTGAGTGAGTGAGTGAGTGAGTGAGTGAGTGAGTGAGTGAGTGAGTGAGTGAATGAGTGAGTGAGCGAAGGGCTAACTTGTATTTTAACAATTAAAACTAATGAAAGTAAAAAATATTGACGAGGACTGTCTGCAATTAGTGTCAAACGCGGCACCTGTCAATACAGTGATAGACAAAATATTGATTAAAAATATTGTTACAAAACAATGTTTCAAAAAAATTACAAAATAAGTTTAAAACAATGTTTCAAAAAATTATGTGAAGAACATCATTACACAGTTAGGAAAATCTGACAAAATCATCTTGTGGGTTGTGCGCATCTTTTACAAGAAAAAGTTGATTTTCTGATAGATACTGTATGTTTTTTGGTTAATTATTAAATCTGTCTAAAGTGGCACCAGTCAATTGAAAGTAAGAAACACAATATTGAAAGTAATTGTTACTGAAGTCAATCTCCCAAATGTTCGTTTCTTGAGGATTTTTTTATTTATCAATTGTGGCACCTCTGAATACAGTATCAAACCCAATATTGAGAAAAAATATTATTATTACAAGAAATTGTGTAATACACACATAGGGGAAAATGGAATACGAGAAAAACCGACAAAAACATTTCGTGGGTGTGCAGAAGTTTACTCAATTTGCTGATCTTCGAAAAGTGTATGTCTTAAAATATGTCGGTTCCGGACTAGGTGCATAACAAATCCGTCAAATTGTGCATCTGGTATTACAGTATCAAACTCAATTAAATGTGAAGTGCTTGTTTTTCGACTCTTTATAACTGTTAACACCTGTTTTCTTCACCTGATTTTCAAGCGACCTACGCAAGTAAACAAAGAGTCGTTATATAATTTGCCACCTAATGATGCACCTGTTGCAAAAAATAACCACGTTACATAATTGCCCAAGTTTTTTTGACAGGGTGGCTGTTATCGTCAAGCTGAACCTTTTTTGTATTTTTCAAAATTATATAAAGGCTTATGAATCAGAATTTATAAATTTGTTGGTGCTTCTATGCAATGCAACTATTTATTCCGAAGTCTGCGTTATATCTATAAAGTCATATATTTTCATCACGCATAATCTAAAGTTTCATGGGATGCTGATTACTAAACTCACAACCAGATAACCAAAAATACAGAAATTACAAGGACAACGTACGCTATAGTGTTATTCAACATGATCACCATTATTCTTTAATAAATGTACAAAAATTGCACTTTTTTGTTTAACGAATATTTCAACTTCTCAACAATACATGTCGTGATTCTTTAGAAATGCCTTAACCCCAGTGAAAGTTAGCAAGAGCTAGATGAAACTCGAAATTCCCAGGTCCACAACATTTACAACCATTCGCGTAGGGCCTAAAAGTTCTAAGTGGGATTGGACTAGACTTCAACTCGACTGTGAGCGACAACCTGATAAAAATACAGGATATGCCAAAAACCTCAACCCGCTGTAACCATAACTTCTCGAATTGAGACTTCACTCACTCTCTCACTCACTCACTTCACTCATCACTCACTCACTCACATCACACTCACTCACTCACTTCACACACTCACTCACATTCACTCTCACTCACTCACTCACTCACTCACTCACGTCGACTCACTCA
>OZ038445.1:1187209-1200808 GCA_964036265.1 Daptonema setosum
TCCACCTTTGCAAGAAACGTATTGAGCATTGGTCTTGTATTATGTACTGGCGGACGAGCTAATCCTCCAAACTAAGGGGATCTTCCCAAAGAAGAGCAAATTTTCAGAAATCAGCCCATTTTACCTACACTTTAGGGAACAAACTCTACTTTTTGAAAACGCCAAAGAGAGGGGAATTCCAAATCAGTTTTGAATTCAAATCGCGCGCGCTAAATCTTTCCAAAACAGGAAGGAACCATGACTTTGTCTGAATTTTTCACATGGCAAAATTTTCTAAAAAAAAATTGTGGATACCAAATAATGATTTTGTGTGCACGAACTGATCACTAAACGAATTTTGAATCTGAGCCTCCTTGGGAACCACAATTCTTAGTTCGTAGAACTCATCTGATTTCCCTATTGGACATCGTGTCTAATACGAAAAATCAAAAAAGTTCAAAAAAATTCAAAAAAGTTCAAAAAAGTTCAAAAAAGTTCAAAAAAGTTCAAAAAAGTTCAAAAAAAGTTCAAAAAAGTTCTAGACTCTAACGGCATTCCTTCTGAACACTGATTTATAGGACCATCTACATAATACAACGTAACCGTTTGATACAGAGGCTGATTTTTTTGATTTTGAAAGCGCGCTATTTTTCAAGTAATTTTGAACTAATTTTTCAAGTAATTTTGAACTAATTTTGAACTAATTTTTGAAGTAATTTTGAACTAATTTTTCAAGTAATTTTGAACTAATTTTGAACTAATTTTCAACTAATTTTGAAAGCGCCCTATTTTTTCAAGAATTTAGAAAAATAATCCGTTTGTGATTAATTGCAGACAGAGATTGTGAGGGTACACCACTAGCGGACGAGAAGGGGTGGGGAAAGGTGAAATTCCCCCGTCTTTGGTGTTTTCAAAAAGTAGAGTTTGTCCCCTAGGGTGTAGGTAAATAAGATTGAAAACTGTCAATTCCCCCGTCTTTGATGAAATTTCCCTCCCTTTGGAGGATTAGCTCGTCCACCAGTGGGGTACACTAATCTCATTGTATATACAGTAGCCTAATCCAGCCTAATCCTGTTAATGAAAAAGATTTGACCGCTTTTAAGATTTGACCGCTTTTTGATTTAACTCAAAATCTGCTTTTGGCGTGCGTTAAAAGTTTATATTTAAGTAATAATTTAAATTTCCCATTTGTCTACCTATCATGTATTGTCCCATTCCATTTTTGACAAAATGGCGTTTATTCCATTGCATTCGTGCTTAGAATGTAATTTTTTCTCAGAAATTTTTTAGTTTCTCGACGAGTTTTTTTGTTTCATATACAGGGTGGGCCAAAAAAATCATGAATATTTTTTTCTTGAAACAACCGATTTCATCAGTTGAGCTGCATTCTAACGACGAAACATCGAGTTCATTGTCCAGAAACTTTTGTCAACCTCAATCGTCCCAAACTATCAAAATATAGGAAAATTCCTAAAAATCAGTTTTTCAAAATTGGTATCGTTTTTCCGGCCCACCCTGTACATCCTGAATTGAACATTACATAGCCTCTCCTGCTGAACTACGAAAATGGCCCATAAATAAATCCCTCCTGCTAGATATACCATTAACGGTTCCTTTGACGCCTCGTTTCTTCGTTTGCCCGAAGCCTCGCGGGTACCATGAATCACTCGTAAAAATACCGTATTTCTGTATTCTGCAATTCCGTGATGGCGTAATAACCATTCCGAATGCCTTGAGATATTTATGTCTGAAGACAACGTATTTATAGCTTGGTCAGCTTATTCCGTTACCGAAGTTGGTTTTGATAAGTCGTTTAAAACGTGTGCAACGAATTTTGAGCTTCGTTCATATGTTATGCAAATGTCATCAGAAAAAAAATTGTTTCTCAGATATTTGAAAGAGCGCCAAAGCATATTTGAATTGAAACTGTTTGGCTTACAAGAAACCCGGGATCGGCTAGATGTGCCAACAATTTATAACCGGAATATACGTACAAAATTTGTACTACAAATGCGAATATATCATCAGAATAATATCCACTTTTCTTGTCCTTTTTGCTCCTCTTACTTCGGGTTTTGCTTTTAAATGATGAGAAATCATGATCCTTTGTAGATTCTCGTTTTTTTATTTATTTGACTTCTTCATTAACTGAAGCCATAAGGCACACTACTAATACCATATCAGAATGGTGTTTTCTTAGTGGCCAGAGCGTTGAACAAACTGACGGGCAATGACAGAAACCCCAGAGCTCACTCACTCACTTACTCACTCACTCACTCACTCACTCACTCACTCACTCACTCACTCACTCACTCACTCACTCACTCACTCACTCACTCACTCACTCACTCACTCACTCACTCACTCACTCACTCACTCACTCACTCACTCACTCACTCACTCACTCACTCACTCACTCACTCACTCACTCACTCACTCACTGGGCCCGGCCCAAAAAAAATCTAAACCAAAAAAAATCCATGCCAAAAAAAATCCATACCAAAAAAAATCCACCCAAAAAAAATCCATACCAAAAAAAATCCACCCAAAAAAAATCCATACCAAAAAATCCATCTACATTTTGCTATACCAGAAAAAATCCATCTACATTTTTGCTATACCAAAAAAAAACCATGATGATTTTTGCTTTACCAAATTACGTGTATTCGCTGAAAAGCAATGAAGGTGTAAATGAGCAGCGTATTTACAGTATTTACATATTTATACGTTAACTCATCAGAAATATAATTTTCTGAAGGTTGAGGGGTTATTTTTTTCGAAAATTCAATAACCTGTTGTCATAGGTAATCCAAACCATATTAACCCTAAAATCTATGATAATTATCGTTTTTCCCATGTCCGGTGGCAAAAACCGCCGATGCGCCAGCCGTGGTACGCGTGGGGTTTCACTGACGGACGAGCCAAATCTCCAGAGGGAGGGGAATCTCTTCAAAGAGGGGAATCGGCAAAAAATAGGCCGTTTTATCTACATCTTAGGGAACAAACTCTAGTTTAAAAAACGTCAAAGAGGGTTGAATTCAACTTTTCCCACCCCTTCTCGTCCGCTGGTGTACGTATGTATATTGATCTTAAACTTGAAACAAAGGGCCATCGGTCCACATATCCACATATTTTTTTCTTATAAAACGATAGTTTTCAACTGATAGATTTTGTTGCTTAAATATACTTTGTTTCCGTAAACATAATAAGTGAGTTAATCTTTGTTGATACGATGGTTGAGAACTGTCTTTGTGCTTCCTCAAGGTCAAACGCTTCAGAACGCCTAACCGTCCTTATTATGCAACCGTTCTTAACGAGGATCTAACATGGAAAATGAGTAAAAACAATACGGCGATGCCTGATAGAAGTCCCATATCAATCAACGTTATAAGTCACATTATCTTCTTTTGATTGATATGGGACTTCTGACTTATAGCGTTGCAAACACTGAAGATTCATGCACTGGACATGTATAATAAGAGACACCAATGATCGTTGATATAAAGGGGACTTATACCTTTCGGAATCACTGTTATAAGATCAAACAGAAAATACGTTCTAAGCTAATGTGCGGAGCGGATGACATGAATTTTTCATAGACATTAGGACAATATTGATCATAATTTATACTTCATAAACTTTTCATCAATGCACATTTATTTTATCAGTTTCATTATAGCGAGAAATAGCCAGTTATTTTTATTTGTCATCCGCTACAAGTATAAAGTTATATGTACGTAATGTACATACTGTAAATACGTGTTACGTTCTAAATTGACTCATACCTGATCATGGTCATATTACACGTTCACGCACAAATTACAATGGATTTTTTTTGGTATGGATTTGTTTTGGGTGGATTTTTTTTGGTATGGATTTGTTTTGGGTGGATTTTTTTTGGTATGGATTTGTTTTGGGTGGATTTTTTTTGGTATGGATTTTTTTTGGTATAGGCAAATCAGGGATTTTTTTTGGTTTGGATTTTTTTTGGTACACCATCCACTCACTCACTCACTCATTGTATGCGAGTCACATAAATCGTCATAATTGTTGCCCCTATTCCACAATTCTAGATATAAATCTTATCTATACCAGACACCACCAGGGCAAATACCAAATACTTCGCGGCATATATTCAAGTCTCCATGTCCATGCTCTAGGGAATACTCATATGAAGATTTATGTATCCATGGGACACTCCATAGGCATGGGCAAACGTTTTGTGGACTGTTTCATTGGCAGTAGACAGTCATTCTCAATAGATTAGGGGACAAAAATTTAATTTGCTTTTGGTGGTCTATAAAGAAGTTCTTACACATTACAATTACATAACATAGGTTTTTCCTTTCTCTGTCTCTAATTTAGAAAGCTCACTCATCCCTTTATTCTCTTGTGTTATTTTCTTAGTTTTTCTAATAAATGTTAGATAATAAAACAAGTTAAATAGTTTCCATAACAACATATTCTGGCCAAGCCATACATGCATGTATTCGACAACAGTTATCCAGTGAAAACTTCCCGCTGTGCATAAACAAAAGGGCTCGACTTCGTGTTTCTGGTGCACATTGGATCCATGTTCCTAGTGAGTGAGTGAGTGAGTGAGTGAGTGAGTGAGTGAGCGAGTGAGTGAGTGAGTGAGTGAGTGAGTGAGTGAGTGAGTGAGTGAGTGAGTGAGTGAGTGAGTGAGTGAGTGAGTGAGTGAGTGAGTGAGTGAGTGAGTGAGTGAGTGAGTGAGTGAGTGAGTGAGTGAGTGAGTGAGTGAGTGAGTGAGTGAGTGAGTGAGTGAGTGAGTGAGTGAGTCAAGTTCGAGGAAATTGTAACACCAACATTACTATAAAATTTTTGTGAATGCAGATTTGAATCCAAACTGTGCGCCATAACGTTTGTAAAAACATCTCTTGATTGATTATGCACGGACTGTAGCTTTTGTATCACTCTACCAGTCATAAATTCCCTTAGCTCCATCCATCTTTCACCGATCTTCAGTCCAAGGAACTAAAATGAGGTGGAAAACAATTTTTCTCAAACATACAAAGGCGCGCTTAATGTGGATTTGAATTCAAACTGCGCGCCGGAACATTTGTAACAAGAAACTGTTGATAGATTATAAACGGACTGTATCTTTTGTATCACCATACCACTGATAAATTCCCTTAGGTCCGTCCATCTTTTGCCGATTTTCGGTCCAGGGAACTAAAAGACGGTGAAAACGAGTTTTTTCAGAAATTCAAAAGCTTTGATTTCGAATCGCATGCTAAATTTTTTTACCCATTTTTGGGTAAGTTACTCTTGATTGATTATGCACGAATTGTATGTATGTAGATTTTCTATCACCATACCAAATGTGGTGGTAAATTCCCTTAGGTCCGTCCATCTTTTGCCGATTTTCGGTCCAAGGAACTAAGAGGGGGTCGGGTAAACTTTTAACTTTTCATGGTCGCAAAAAGCGGGCTTTTTAAGATAACGGGGTCTTGACATCGAGCTTGTCCCCGGTTTATCAGTTGACGATAAGAGGAAGCTACTTTTTTTCCTTGGGTCTTGTTGTCTTGTTGGCTAATACCTAGCTGACGAGAAGGGAAGGGAAAAGTGGAATTCCCCTCTCTTTTGCGTTTCTAAAAAGTATATTTTGTTCCCTAAGGTGTAGCTAAGATGGTCGTAAAACTGCCCATTCCCCCTATTTGATGAAATTTCCCTCCCTTTGGAGGGTTAGCTCGTCCGCCAGTGTGGCCAAACATGTGGATGTACTCAATTGAGATGTCATTGGTTATGTCAAAATGTGTATTGACATGTATGTAGGCTTCATAATTTTTTAGAGCTCATTCCCGACTTCTTGTTATAGATTGGTCAAGGTTTCTTGTTATCAAAAATTTACTTTGCAGGTCGATTACTGTATGTACTGAATTGAGTGCAATTTTCTCATGTTTTCCGAATGTTATGTGAGAAAGTATTTGTTTCTCGAAATTTTGAAAGCGCGCCAAACAGATTTGAAATCAAACTGCGCACCAAAAAGTTTTTTTCGGGTAACAAGAAACCCTGGATAAGCTATATACGTATATAAATATGTATGGACCTTTCACAAATGTTCCCTAAATGTCATGAAAAATTTTTTTTTCGAAAAATTCAACACGCGCCAAAATTAGCTTTAAATTCAAATTGCGCGCCAAAAACTTATCCGAGTAACAAGAAACTACGAACAGACTAGAAACAAGGAACTATAAAAGCGCTACATTTATGAGGGAAACTCGGCTTAACTCGGAAGGCTGACGAGTTTCAACGGACACGTTTTCAAGACGGAAGCGGAAGCGCTTTGTTTTGAAGCCCGTGTGTTTTTTCTGCAAGCAAATGTATTGCTCAAAACGTCTGATAATGAAACATCACTTGCCTCAACTCAACACGGTTGACACCATAGTTTAACACAGTATAGCATGGGGTGATGATGATTGATGTGAGTGTTAACACTGATTTTCTGATGTTTCATTATCAGACTTTTTCAGCAATACTTGTGCTGGCAGAAACCAAATACGGGCTTTACATGGTTGCATGGTTACGTGATTTCTCGTAAGTGAGAAAGTTTTCGGATTTCGTACTGATTCCTGCATTTGTTGGAATTGCTGAGAAATAGAAGTAAATTATGACTTCTGAGTTCTGACTAACACACGACCATTGCGCTTAATGTTTTCATGACTGCAGAAACACTTTGTTTTACAACTTGATTCTGTGACTCAATGTGTATTTGATTCAATGTCATCAATGTCATATCGCTTCTTGTGACATTCCTATCATGCACGCGAATGACAAAAAACACTTTCATCTGGAATTAGTATTAACAGTTTATCAAGTTACATAGTGTACACGAAAAACTGTGATATAAATATTTTTTTCATAAATACACTCTGGAAACCGGCCATTTAAAGACCGCCATTAAATCTCCCGTTCCTGGCCTGAACACCGGTACAATCCATTAAAGATAAGCCGCTAATGGTCGATCGTTGTTCTGGTTCTTGAGATAAAGGCCGTATGTTGTTTCTGTGAACAAAAATCGTGCCCAAAACTTCTGATAATGAAACATCAATCAGACAAACAGTTTTAACACGCACATCAATCATCATCACCCCATGCTCTGGTGTTAAACTATGGTGTCAACCGAGGTGAGTTAAGGCTACTGTTTTTTCATTATCAGATGTTTGGGCATTGGGCAGTACGTTTGCTTGCAGAAATAACATACGGGCTATATGTACGGTGGGGAAAAAGTGCGGCCGAACGATTAGGCCTTTGCCTAAGCCTAAGCCTAAGACCAAGACTAATCTAGACGACTGATTTTACTCCCTTTTGCCTAGTACCCTGTTAACATTCTAGTCTAGATTAAAAACACATTCAAAAAGCAAATCCACGTTTTTCCCCGTTCGCTAGAGCACGACCTACAATGAATAAAAGATTAGCCCTTAATGGTTGACTGTTTCGCTGGTTAAGAGTAATGGTGGGTGAAGAAATAAGAAGAATTACTGACAAAAATGATTTTTTTAGTCCAATTTTGAAGAAATTGCTGATATCCGAGCAGAATTCACTTCTGAATTCGTGAAGTGCATAGCATTAAATGCGCTACTCGTTTCAGGGTTTTTTCATCCACTATTAGTTCGTAGGACTTGGATGTCATTGCCAGCAACGTCTGCATGTCAGAAGGTCTGTATTACGGGAACATGCGATTGATTGAACGAGCACTAGCGGACGAGGGAAGAACGGAAAAGTGGAATTCCCCTCTCTTTGGCAGTTCCAAAAAGTATAATTTGTTCCCTAAGGTGTAGGTGAAATGGCTTCAAAACTGCAAATTCCCCCCTCTTTGACGAAATTCCCCTCCCTTTGGGAAATTAACTCGGCCGCCAGTGGATACGAGCAATTTATATGAATTAGAGGACTGAATTGTTATACGTCAAAAACAGATTTTAATTAAAACAGATTGATTTAAATTAATTATATTAAATTAAATTAAATTTTAAGAAAATTCTGCGACCAACAATAAACACTGGAGAAGCTACAGTATTTGTATAATGAATACTCTGTTTGAATTAATTAAATCTAATTTAATACTTTTTCTGATAGTAGTTTAGTGTTCTTAATATAAGACTGATTTGGAGGGCACGCTAAAGGTCTGTGGGTTCTCCTGTGGGTGTAATACACTATTAATTCGTAGGGCACATGTCTTTGCCAGGAATGTCTGTATTTACTGTGGTACAGTATGTATGTAAACATACGGGTGTCTGTATTAGAATAATACGATTTATATACTGTAGCCACCTCCATGGTGGAAAGACAAAAAAAATTAAGTGCCAATTTTTTTTTGTTTACGTTTTGAGACTATTATATTCCTGCATATGATTTTTCGTAGGCATATTATTTTTGCGAGCTTCTAAGTGATATTTCTTATTATGCAGCATTCGTTATGATTCTTGCATTTTAAACTGTCCATAAAGTTCCTTATAAAACGTTTTTTCGCTCTTTTTATGCTTTTAACATTTTAAAAGCACGGCATTTAGTCATGCAATTTTCTTGATTTTTGGACAAATTTGTTTGTTTATGGAAAGGAAATCTGAGCCCTTTCTGGTCATGTCTTGACTGTAGTGCGTGTGACAACGCATACATACATACTATGCTGTATGTACAACATTCTGTCTGTCAGTCAGTCAATCAGACAGTCGGTCAGTCAGTCAGTCAGTCAGTCAGTCAGTCAGTCAGTCAGTCAGTCAGTCAGTCAGTCAGTCCATAAGTGAGTGAGTGAGTGAGTGAGTGAGTGAGTGAGTGAGTGAGTGAGTGAGTGAGTGAGTGAGTGAGTGAGTGAGTGAGTGAGTGAGTCTTTTAGCTCACACCAGATGAGAGGATCAGATATTGCTGTACGTCGGATCCTGGGAAAGTAAGTGAATCCTGCGCCAACTCTGTTTGCTCGTATACAAGATTCGACAAAATTTCGGTTGGCCAGTATGTCAGTCATTCAGTCAGTCAGTCAGTCAGTCAGTCAGTCAGTAAGTCAGTCAGTCAGTCAGTCAGTCAGTCAGTCAGTCAGTCAGTCAGTCAGTCAGTCAGTCAGTCAGTCAGTCAGTCAGTCAGTCAGTCAGTCAGTCAGTTAGTCAGTCAGTGATTCAATCTGATAGTAAGTCAGTCAGAGGTCACTATGGTGATGTTATCAGAAGCTAGTAAATCTTGTTCAATGGTTGCGTCTTGACCACTAGTGGAGGGGGGAAGAACAAAAAAGTGGAATTCTTTGGTGGTTTCAGAAAGAGGAAATTGTTTCCAAAAATGAAGGTAAAATGATCTGAAAACTGCCAATTCCCCTCTTTTTGATGAAATTCCCCTCTCTTTGGATTGACTCGTCCGCCAATGACTGACTGACTGACTGACTCTACCACTGCCTGTAAAAAAACTAACTCTACCAGAGGGGTCAACGTCACGACTTACGAATTCGATTAAAAAGCTAAATGCGGCTCTTTTCATGGTTTCTCCAAATCCGATTATATAACGTCAACGTGAGGTTTTTGACGAACCGACCCGTTTTCTCAAGTGGTTTAGAAACATCTGATTTGCCGTCGTTGGCATCTGTTTTGTGAGATGTCACGGTTTTAGGACTACGATGTGGGATAACTTCAGGCATCTTATTTCAGATTCGGAAATCTTCTGATCACGAATAACAATACATACAGTAAATAAAGTACGTAGATCGATCATACAGTATGCCATATCATATGCACATGGAAAAAGCTTTAGGTTTGTTTTAGGCTAGGCTCTTGGTTATGTTTAGACTTAGGCTTAGTTTTAGACTTGCACTTAGGCAAAGGCGTTCTAATACTAATTTTTTTGTTTATGTTCAGACTTAGGCTCAGGCTTGGATTTGCATTTAGGCTGAGGCATTCTGATCGCAAGTTTTTGGTCTTTATCTATCTACATACCTATGTAACACTATATCTTTTAAGGTTGTATTCTTACGCGGTCTTGTATTATTTCTGTTTCTGTCTTTATAGCACGTTCAAACTTTCAATCAACGGTTCCACAGAAAATAAATCTATGCATTGAAAAAAGATGCATAACTACGCCTGATGGAAATACAATTGTGAACTTAAAATTTAAAAGATACCATTAATAAACTATAATATAATCGATCTAATATCCACCCTCACTCACCAGAGCTACATGAGCTGGTGCATTATTAAACTGATTTAGTCATTCAAACGACAATAAAATGAAAAAATACTAACTAAAAATTTCATTTACCATTAACTGTTTCTTCACAACTGTATAGTTTCTGCGTTTCCAAAAATTCTCGCCCAAGCTTTGGGGAGTCTCAAGAAAAAATAACCCCGCTCCCAACCAATCAGCGAAGAGCATTCACTTGCCGAAGCTTCGGCGAGTTTGTCACATCTTTTTGTCCTTTACTGTACATACTGTATTTATACCACCATCGCGTGATCTATTGATTCGTTTAATGGTTACGACAATGTTGGGGTCAGTGAAAATAGTCAATTCATGAAATAATTAGAGTGAGAAAAGAAAATTTGCTTTGTTCGAATTGACTTTTCATTGGGTTTGTCTAGGGCAATAAAAATGAAACCGAAAATTTGTGTTTTATTGAATGTTCAAAAGTACAAAGAATACTTTCATAATTTCTGAATATTGGTGCCAAAATCAGTGAAAGGATAATTGATGTGCGTGTTAACACTGATGTCTAATGTTTTATTATCAGACGTTTTAGGTATACTGTGTCTTTATCAGTATCTTTATTAATTTCTCATAATCAAGGAACTTGCTTTCAGAATCGTCCAAAACGATGAACTGACATCACCACGGTTCGTAATTATCCATCTTCATTACGCCAGAAACACATAACGTAAATTTCGATACTGGGCAACCGTTATTGGGCAGACCGACCATACTACAGTCAAATAACCACTATACCCCAACGCCCACGATATAATGGCGTTTTATTTCGCACTATTTAACGCATCCGGCGTGAATTTGGTGAGTGAGATTATAGTTGGATCGGGGTTTCTTGTTATGAAATCCGTAACAAAATGTTGAGTGAATCTCATTCGAGGGAGTCACCCTCATTACGACCGGAAGTACGTGGAGTTTTCTGAAGCATTTCCGAGTTACCACGCTAATTATTACAAAACTTTTGGTCCAGACTGAATTTCAATGCAGTGCACTCCTTTTTGATTATTTGGACTCTCCAGTACTGGATTAGTGGATTATCAGAACCACGTTTTTGAAGCTTTTAAAACCAGATTCTCCATGATTGGGAAAAGTCTTATTCGGCGCGATTTGATGGTCCACAACCTATTTTTCATAACCAACTAATTGGTCTGTACACAGTGATTTGTAATTCGTGATGCGAAATGGAATAAGACTTTTCCCAGTCATGAAATGGGCTCTAATGTCATTTCATGCATGTAAAAATACTCGAAAGGGTGCTTTCAGAGTTCAAAGGAAAGTAAAAAGGAAAGAAAACTAATCTGTATACCTATTGACCGAAAAGACATTTTCAGGCACAAAATCTACTTTTCGGTCAATAGGTTTACTCACTATCTATATTTTCAATTACTTACTATCTATACACACTTATCTCACCGAATACGTATCATATTCGCGGCTTTTCCCTGTATTTGCTTGTTAAATACATATTTACAAACTGTATGTAAATATCAATTTTGCTAAAAAAAATACGCTGTACTCATGTTATTTTGGTATGTAAGTCTGACGTTTTTGGCGATTCTGAGTGGTTTCGCTTATTTTCCGACTTTACTTACTTTACAAGAAATTATTATTTATGTAGTTTCATCATTTCATCTTGTTTATCACACATGGAATGATTTATAACCACCTGAGTGCTTTTTTCGCCAAGTGCCATGAATTTTCTTTTCTTCGGACTCAAAAGGTGCGCAAGACTCTATTCTGTTATCCTCACCAAATTTGTGTAGCATTAGAATAGAAAAGCTAAAAAATGATCTAGGAGATTAAAAGGGGCGAGCTTTCTAACTTAGAGAATATTCTAGTTATTTTGAGAGAGAAAATTAGATTTTAGGATATGTATAGGAGAAAGGTTTACAGGAAATACATATAAACAAGTAACTCGCTGTTTTCAGGATACATTTTAGCTATGGGAAAATGTTTACAGGACATAACTCCCTGCTCCGGACTGCACATATATGACATGACATGCATATGAAAACTATGGTATTCAGTCATCCATGAAAAAACCTGTGGCTTTAGTTAGAGTACCGACATTCTGAAACGTACATGCAGCAAAGTATGTACAGTATTTATGCATGTATGAAATACTGTTCCAAAAAGGAGCGAGAATTCTCAATAAACAAACTGATGCTTCCCAATCTCAGATTTTTGTCGATGAAGTTATCGTCGGATAAAAGTGATTTTTCTTCTCTGTACAGAAATGTTCATCGACAAAAATTCTGACATCGTCAACTATTAGGTTGTTTATCGAGAATTCACGCAGCTTTTTGCAACAGTAAATCATATTCAACTATAAATACGTTTGGTTAGCTAAATAACTCAATATTTAGCGATTTTCAAATTTGGTTTTGGATCTTTAGAAAATTTTTTGGACAGTGTTATAGCATCAGTGGTCATCTGATGAGTTGAGTAGACTTTGTTTGTTGGGCCATTTATTACCTGGAAATCGTTTTCCCGCTTGAATTCGTAATTTTCGTCCGCCATGGTTAGTTCGAAAGTTGTCCAAAAGCAATAAGGAAAAAAATACAAAATTTTTCAAAAACTTAAAAAAAGTCAAAAATTAAAAAAATATGTTTTTATATTTGATTTCAAACAGTGCGCCAAACACTGTATGACTATAACAGGAAACCCTGGATGGGCTACTGTCATGAAGAATAAAAAAAAATAGAAAAGTTATTTATTATAAAAAATCAACAATTAAAAAAATTCGTTTTTGATATTTAATTTCAAACAGTGCGCCAAACACTGTATGACCATAACAGGAAACCCTGGATGGGCTAAATGGCGTTGCAATAATCGATCTGTCGTGTCAAAATGCCATGCATTTCGGGCGCGTGGTCTGTATTTAACCGTGAATCATCGCTCCATCATAATCTAGAAAAGTCCATCAAAATCCCAAATTTCTTCGCACAAAAAAGACTTTTATTCTTTTTGTTTAGACTCTTTCAAACACATTCTTACTCAGAAATATTTTCGGAACACGTTTATGAAAAAATAAAAGTTTGGCATTGTCATAATATAGCGAGCGATGAAATAGCTGCTCCATTTTGGTATAGCATAAAAAATGAGTATCCTTAAAAAATCACCAAGAAAAACCGTCCACAGCTTCAGTTTCAAAAATGAAAAATGCCATAAATCTGTTTATAATCCGTCATTATTCGAAAAAATAGCCGAATTTCAGTTCAGTGGTTTGTCATGAAAACAGGATCATCAAGAACAAAACTGGATGAGGAAAAATGAACCGATTGGGTTTGATCGATCCGATTATGGTTTGGTGTTCAGTTTGGATTATTCAGTTCCATCCATTAACAAACGAGGAAAGAACGAAACAGTGAAAGTCCCCCTCTCTGGTAATTCCAAAAAAGTATAATTTGTTCTTCAAAGTGT
>OZ038445.1:1201008-1235563 GCA_964036265.1 Daptonema setosum
TGAATTATGGTTCCGCGCGATATGAATATTGTACATTTTACGCCCTGCCAGAGAAAGCTTGCATTGAAATCTATTATGCTCGGTAAATTTACATTAAATATGCGTTTAATCAGTAGCCAATTTAGTAATTCAGATAAATATGATAGCTTTGTATTCAATAAAGAAGCCAATAAAAAAACATCAAAAAATGTTCTGGAAAATTGGAGAAAAATGGTTTCGAAAAAAATCGCTTTGAAAAAAATCCATTCTAAAAGAGTCATCACAAGTTGGACACCTACATTTTGTCTTTTCAATCCTAATGTTTATTTACTTGACTCCTGGCTTTATGGTAAAATTCGTTTTACAAAAAGCGAAACAAATTGTCATCTGTTTCTCAACATCCATGCTTTTACGAGTATTGAATTGTATCTGAACACTCGGAATAAGCTCGAACACCTGAGCTGCTTCGAAATTTTGTGTACAGTTTCCTTCACCGTGAATTAAACGTTTATTGTGATGTACTATACTGTACCTACATATACTGATGATAACCGAAAACAAAACGTTTATTTGATGATACTACTTTTTCTAGAACATGGTTTCATGATTCTTTGTTTTTATGTGTTGCCTTTTGAAATTACAGTGAATCTACACTCAAACAAATTCGATAGGTCTTTGAACGTTTTATTTGATATCAAATCTTTTTATACATTATTGTAAACTTGTCCAAATTCAAACAGTTGTCAATCACACTCTTTCAATGTTCAACATATCACAGTCATAAGCAGGGGTTTTTTCGCGTTTTGGGGGCCGGGGGCTGGGGGTGGGGGCAGCAGACAGAAAATCCCATCCTACCCGCCCAGTCCGAAAAGCGGGGGGGGGGGGGTAAGGTCGGGTAGAGGAGGGGTGTAGAACATTTTTTTCGCGAAAAAGCCCTGTTTTTTTGCTTGTTTTTGCTAAAAAAATCTCTTATTTTAAGGTATAAACATCACATGAACCGGTTTTTTCAGGTTTTAACCAAGAAAATTGACCCAGAAGAGGTGTTTGTTCAGAAAAAAATTTTCACAGCCAAAAATTTCGAGGTTTTGAGGCCGACTTTCTCAAAAATTTCGAGTCGGGGGGAGGAGTAGGCGACCAAAATTTTTGCGTAGGGGGAGGGGTAGTCTACCCGCCGACCCTGAAAAGTGGGGGTAACCCCCAACCCTCCCCCCCAGCGGCCCACCTCTGGTCATAAGTGATTGAATTTATGTAAAAACATAAGAACGAGTTACAGAAACTGATGTATCCCTCCGTCAATCACATACAACCAGATGGACTAGCTCTATGGAACAAGCTATGCGTATGTAACTGAAACTTTGTGACGCCAGAGTTTTTTTGGTCTGATATCTGGTTAGATACCAGCGGGAGATAGTAAACTGTCTTGAGAGAAAAATACTTTCGTTGTAAATCTGTAAATCACAGTTCATGCACATTCAATACAAACATACATCCATGAGGTATGTTGAGTAAAAAAATCATATTCTCGTTTCATTCTTCGAGAACATTTCAAATTGTTCTAGTAATTATCAGCCATCGTGTATCAGTAAATGCAAGCTTTCTCTGGCAGGGCGTAAAATGTACAATATTCATATCGCGCAGAACCATACTTCAAAGAAGCAGACCATTAAAGTCATCTTATTGTAACTATGTTCCATGCACCTAGGGGTAAAATCTGACGCCGAACAAGAATATTGATTCGATTTCACTCTACGGGTGATGAACAATGTAGTTTTTGTTCATTTTCAAAAATTTGATATTTCATGGTAACATGTTCAGGGCGTCTTTTGACCTCAAGCCCACGAGCCAGTGAGAAAACCGACTACGGGGATTAAAACACGTGCTATGGGTGTCTAACATGTGCCAAATCCCCTGATGCGAAAGTTGGGTTTTTCTGAGAAAAAAAATGTTTTTTGCTAAAAACAATGTTTTTTTTCAAAAAAAAATTTTTGTGGATTTTGCGTTAAAATTTTTTTTAAGTTTTTCAAATGATCATCAAGTTAACATAACTAACTAGATCGTTAAATTAGCTATTGATTCAACGCATATTTTTCGAAAATTGACCTAGCATTGAAGGTATAAATGGAGGATGATGAGTTCAGATCGTGTGTTTCTAAAAATGTTCGAAAATTTTCATAGGGGTCATGTTCAGAAGGTCATAAAAATGGATCTAAGCAATTTTGAGGTCTGAAACTATGCATGATATCTTAAAATGACTCGAATAATTTGATTTTTGATCATTGGACGACAATCGGAAGACATATGTCCCAAACATGTCTTGGAATTGCTGCGTCTTACACGGATTGCTAATTGCGTAAATTCATATCGCGCGGAGCCATAATCCAAAGTAACAGACTATACAGACATCTTGTTGTGGACTATGTTACATGTACCTAGAGGTAAAATTCGACGCTGAACAAGAATATTGGATCGATTTCACTCTACGGGTGATGAACAGTGTAGTTTTTGTTCATTTTCAAAAATTTGATATTTCATGGTAACATGTTCAGGGCGTCCTTTTGACCTCAAGCCCACGGGCCAGTGAAAAAAAACGACTACGGGGCTTAAACACGTGTTATGGGTGTCTAACATGTGCTAAGTCCCCCGATGCGAAAATTGGATTTTTCTGGAAAAAATTTAATTTTTTTCTAAAATTGACGTTTTTTTCACTTAAAATTTTATTTGGTTTTTTTGTTCAAAATTTTTTTCATTTCTTTTAATTATCACCAAATTAACATAAATAACTAGATCGTTAAATAGCTATTGATTCAACTAAATTTTTTTGAAAATTGACCTAGTTTTGATGCTTTAAATGGCGGATGATAAGCTCAGATCGTGTGTTTTCGAAATGTTCGAAAAATTTTCATAGGGGTCATGTTCAGAGGGTCATAAAATGGATCTAAGCAATTTTGAGGTCTGAACTGTCCACCATATCTTGAAATAACCTGAATAATTGACTTTTGACCATTGAACGACAATCGGAGAAAAAAATTTCAAACATGTGCCAGAAGTGTCGTTTTTTGCTGCGCTTACACGGATTGCCTCTTAAGGGCTACTGATGTTTTATTTTCAGATGTTTGGGCAGTACGTTTGCTTGCAGAAATAACATACGGCTTTATGTACCGGTGGTGAAAAAGTGCGGTTATAACGCCTAGGCCTTTGCCTAAGACTAAGAACAAGACTAATCTAGACGACTGATTTGACGCCATTTTACCTATACCCTATTAAAACTCTAGAATCAAATAAAAACACATAAAATCCACGTTTTTCGCGGTTGGCTAGAGCACGACCTACAATGAATAAAAGATTAGTCTTAATGGTTGACTGTTTCGATGGTTAAGAGTAATGGGTGGGTGAAGAAATGAAAAGAATTATGGACAAAATTAGTTTTTTTAGATTCAATTTGAAGAAATTGCTGAAACTTGAGCAGTATTCACCTCTGAATTCGTGGCGCGTATAGCATTATATGGATTCCTTGTTTCTGACTGAGGTTTTATCATCCACTATTGGTTCGTCGGACTCATGTCATTGCCAGCCACGTTTGCATGTCCGAAGGTCTGTATTACGGGAATATACGATTGATACGAGCAATTTATATAAATTAGAAGACTAAATTTGAATACGCGCCAAAACAGATTTTACTTAAACAGATTGATTTAAAATTAAGTATATTAAATTAAATAAATTTTAAGAAACTCTGTGACCAACAATCAACACTGGGGAAGCTACAGTATTTGTATCATAAATACTCTGTTTAAATAAATTTAATCTAAAATTATTTATAATATTAGTTTAGCGCTCTTGATATAAGATTGAATTGGAGGGCGCGCCAAGGGTCTGTGGGTTCCTACAGGCCCACGTTACTATTACTGTAATTCGTGGGGCACATGTCATTGTCAGGAATGTCTGTATGTACCATGGTCTGTATACATACGTGTGTCTGTATTACGGGAATACGATTCATAAACTATACCAACCTCGATGGTGGAAAGACAAAAAATTAAGTGCCAAATTTTTTGTCTACGTTTTGAACTATTACATTCCTGCATATGATCTTTCGTAGGCATATGAATTTTGGAGCTTCCAAGTAAAATTTCGTATTACGCAGCATTCGTGTATGCTTCTTGCATTTGAAACTGTCAAAAAGTTCTGTATAATACGTTTAATTTTACTCAGTTATTTGTTTTTCAACAGCTTTTAAAATGCTGGGCATTTGAGTCATGAAATTTTCTTGATTTTGGATCGTATTTGTTTTGTTTACTGACAGGAAATCTGAGCTCTTTCTGGTCATGTCTTGACTGTAGTGCGTATGACAACGCATACAATATCTGGGTCAGGCAGTCAGTCAGTCCATCAGTCAGTCGGTCAGTCAGTCAGTCAGTCAGTCAGTGAGTGAGTCAGTCAGTCAGTCAGTCGGTCAGTTAGTCAGTCAGTCAGTTAGTCAGTCAGTCTGTCAGTCAGTCTGTCAGTAAGTCAATCAGTTAGTCAGTCAGTCAGTCAGTCAGTCAGTCAGACAGTCATTCAGTCAGTCAGTCAGTCAGTCAGTCAGTCAGTCAGTCAGTCAGTCAGTCAGTCAGTCAGTCAGTCAACCAGTCAGTCATGTCAGTCACTATGGTGCTGTTATCACAATCTAGTAAGTTCAATGGTTGCGTCTTGAGTACAACTGTCTGCTTCGTACAGATGCTCCAGGCTAAACAAAATCAAACCAATCCTCTAAAGGGAGAGAAAAGCTTTCCAAAGAGAGGGAATCGGCAGTTTTCATACCACTTTTTACACCTTAAGGAACAAAGTCCACTTTTTGAAAATCAAAGCGGGGGAAATCCACTCTTCCCTCCCCTTCTCGTCCGCTGGAGGTTGCAGGCGAAAACAGAGCCATTAAGACAGTAATATCACACAACAATGATATTCGTGTCATGTGTTAAATACATCCTGATCAACTTGCAGCTAATACTGACTGACTGACGGACTAAACGGACTGACTGACTGACTGACTGACTGACTAACTGACTGACTGACTGACTGACTGACTTACTGCCTGACTGACTGACTGACTGACTGACTGACTGACTGACTGACTGACTGACTGACTGACTGACTGACTGACTGACTGACTGACTGACTGACTGACTGACTGGACTGACTGACTGACTGACTGACTGACTGACTGACTGACTGACTGACTGACTGACTGACTGACTGACTGACTGACTGACTGACTGACTGACTGACTGACTGACTGACTGACTGACTGACTGACTGACTGACTGACTGACTGACTGACTGACTGACTGACTGACTGACTGACTGACTGACTGACTGACTGACTGACTGACTGACTGACTGACTGACTGACTGACTGACTGACTGACTGACTGACTGACTGACTGAATTACTGACTGACTGACTGAGACTGACTGTCTGACTCCACCACTGCCTGTAAAAAAACTAACTCTACCAGAGGGGTCAACGTCACGACTGGCGAATTCGATTAAAAAGCTAAATGCGGCTCTTTTCACGGTTTCTCCAAATCCGATTATATAACGTCAACGTGAGGTTTTTGACGAACCGCAACCCGTGGCTCGAGTGGTTTAGAAACATCTGATTTGCCGACGTTTGCATCTGTTTTGTGAGATGTCACGGTTCTAGGACTACGATGTGGGATAACTTCAGGTATCTGATTTCAGATTCGGAAATCTTCTGATCACGAACAACAATAAAACCCGTATCTTATCCTATATATAAAAAGAATAGAGTTTGTTTGTTTGTCGGTTTGTATGTTTGTGGACACGATGAATCTCAGATATAAATATCAGAAATGAAACTCTGAAAAACTCTTTTCGTCATTATTTTTCAGAAGTCAAATTTCTATGGTCATCACCTTCTCATATTAAAGTTGAGGAGAAAGCTTTCATCCACACCCTCCCAATGGAGTGTTCAGATTCACTGAACTCTGTAAACATCGAGAGAACTCAACTAAAATTGCAACTAATTATTTTTTGCCACGAGTGAAAACGGCATTTATGTAAACTTTTGAATTAGAGAGTTGTACAATTACTTTGTTAAACATGGGAACGGTCAATGCCTTTTTATCAAAAAACAACCATTAAACTTTTAAGTTGCATTAAAATAAAATTGCATTCAACTGAAATTTCTCAGCATCAATCATAAATTACCGTATTTCAGATTTTCTCATAGAGTTTTTGAATGAAAATTAAGCGGTGGTTAAAAGTACAAACTCAACGGGTTGTTTTTAGGTCTCTTCTTATTATAATCGGGAAAATGAATCGTGTAAATTTTAGTCAAAACTGTTCGAGAAACTGATAAATTTAGCTTAAAAAATTTATGTATGATCGGGTTCTGTTAATGAATATTACAGTAAAAAAGATGAGCAGCGTAACCTTATTTTGTTGTTCCAAGATGTTTTTACAGATTCCAATGTATTCCTGTAACTTTTAATCATTCGTAGTTTTCCTTACCACGGGACTGTAAAACATATTATCTTATGAAGAAAAATAAGCTCTTCACGGGTGGCTCTAACTTTTTGCAACGGGCCTAATTTACTGTTATTCTGCAACTGAACTTATCAAGTTATTTCAGCTTATCTTCACTTCAAATTATCATGTCGAGTCGTGTTCTATAATTATTTTATTCGTTTTCAAAACAAGAATCTCTATGAAGAAAATTTCACGGGTATTCAAACTTTTCCACGGGATATCAATTCGACCGTTTTCATACAAATTGTTTGGAAGTGTTATTTTTCAACTATAATGTTGACATAAAACTTTGCTTCGCAAGCTAATTAATCAACGGGTTCCCTCTGTAACTTAACTTTCAGTTGCGTAGCAACGGGTTTACCCTAGTATCTATATATATAAAATAGTAGAAGATGTATCTTTGTATGTCTACTCAAAGCGCTTAAATAGCAGCGATGCATCGCTCAAAAACTCTTTCGATCATTTATTTTAAAAAATCGAACTAAGATTAAAAGTTCATTGAGAAATAATCATCATCACCTCCCCAATGAATTGACACCGATTTCCAGAACCAAACACAACATGATGCCTCAACTCACCTCCAATGTATGTACCTCAATTATCGATGAGGTCAAGATAATTAAAATGTCGTTCAACATTTATGATCGGTTTAATCGAAATGTTTCGTTCTCATAATTAATCACAATCAGAATCTACGAATTCTATCATCCCCACCTACTCACATAAAAGTTGTCATCGACACCCAAGGATGTTTCCCATATTTTGAAGTGGAAACATCATTCACCTTAACTGGAGTTGTAGTTTAATTGTGCCACTAACTGTTGTGGCCACGGGTGCTTCCTGTATGTTTTTAGGTTTAAATAAAATTTGGTTTATTGGTTTTCCACGAGACGGGTAAAAATAATAAATCTAATGAAATTTTCAGAATAGTTATTAATTACCCATGTTATGCTCTGCTCTACATTATGTATGACAGATACTGTAATTTCAAAAAAAACGGGTTGTCTTATTGAACAGGGTGTATAAAATTTAGTTGCGTTCAGCTAAAATGGATCACATTTCAACGGGTCAGGTTTACACTAGCAAAAAAGTTATGTCGATATTCAAATAAACGGGGATACATAAATTATCGCACCATCATGGATCTAATGATTTCCTGGGCTAAAGAGAAGCTGATGAACAAACCGATAGGTTTGTCTGAGTTTAAATACGGTAGTTGAGTTTTTTTAAATTAATCCACAGTTGCGTAGCAACGGGTTTACCCTATCTATATATATATAAAATAGTAGAAGATGTATGTTTGTCTACTCAAAGCGCTTAAATAGCAGCGATGCATCGCTCAAAAACTCTTTCGATCATTTATTTATAAAAATCGAACTATGATTAAAAGTTCAATGAGGAATAATCATCATCACCTTCCCAATGAATTGACACCGATTTCCAGAACCAAACACAACATGATGCCTCAACTCACCTTCAATGTATGTACCTCAATTATCGATGAGGTCAAGATAATTAAAATGTCGTTCAACATTTATGATCAGTTTAATCGAAATGTTTCATTCTCATAATTAATCACAACCAGAAACTACGAACTCTATCATCACCACCTACTCACATAAAAGTTGTCATCGACACCCAAGGATGTTTCCCATATTTTGAAGTGGAAACATCATTTACCTTAACTGGAATTGTAGTGTGTGCCACTAACTGTTGTGGCTGCGGGTGCTTCCTGTATGTTTTAGGTTTAAATAAAATTTGAATTTTTGGTTTTCCAAACTGTTGTGACCACGGGTGCTTCCTGTATGTTTTTAGGTTCAAATAAAATTCGGTTTTTTGGTTTTCCACAAGACGGGTAAAAATAATAAATCTAATGAAATTTTCAGAATAGTTATAAATTACCCATGTTATGCTGTGCTCTACATTATATATGACAGATAAATTCAAAAAACGGGTTGTCTTATTGAACAGGGTGTTCAAAAATTCAGTTCCGTTCAGCTAAAATGGATCACATTTCAACGGGTCAGGTTTACACTAGCAAAAAAGTTATGTCGATATTCAATTAAACGGGGATACATAAATTATCGCACCATCATGGATCTAATGATTTCCTGGGCTAAAGAGAAGCTGATGAACAAACCGATAGGTTTGTCTGAGTTTAAATACGGTAGTGGAGTTTTTTAAATCAATCCAACGTTGCGTAGCAACGGGTTTACCCTAGTCTATATATAAATTAGACGATGTATGTATGTCTGTCTGTCACGCTTAGTATAAATATCGTGAAAGAACACTAGAACACCTTTTATTTCTTGATGAAGACAATGAAATAAATCATCACCTACTCTTCAACCTGGCCAGAATGCATGTACCTCAACCGAAGGCCATGATAATTCGGTAAGGTCATGATAATTGCAACCAATAATATTTTTTTATTCATTCACTGAAAAAGTTCTTCTCAACAAAGGGTGCAATCATCAGCACCCTCCTCGAATGGCTGAACTCAACGACCACAAAACATTCAAGTAAACTTCATGAAAAACTGTCGGAAAAAAATCTAGCTCTTTGGGTTCGAAGATTCCATTAAACCGGTGATATGTAGCAGCTAAGATATGCCATGTGATAAAGGGTTATTTTAAATCGTTCAGCTGATAACAAAAAAAAGAGTTTAACTCTCAGAATAAATCAGGCCAGACGGTTTGAGTATTGTCTTCTTCACTTGCATTTTTAGTAACTGTTTTAACAATAAAATTGGGCTCCTATTATTGAGTTTCCAGGTGAGGCTGAAAAATAGCTAATAAATCAAATCACGAAATTTGAGATTTTGACTGAGACCAATTATGTAGGATAGTAGAGCTTTGGAAGAGCTATGCCCAAAATGGTATGCACTTTTTTAAATTGAACAATGGGCAATAAACTCCGAATTTCATGTGTCGGGTAAGTTTAAAGTGCTGATATATCTGGTCGGTGGTCGGATAATATTATTTCCACGGGTTCTTTTAAGTGTGGTCCCACAGTTGAACTTATCTTGAAACAATTAATATTCGGATAATAAACTCGGGTAAGTTTGTGTGTCGGTAAGTTTAACGTATTGACATATCGGTTCGGGTAGTGCGTGAGAAAAATCCTACTGGTTGTCAACGAGAGGATAATACTACTAGAAGTTCTCTTTCGAATATGGAACAATGATGAATTGTGTTGCATAGCAACGGGTTCATGTTACATATTTCAAAGCTAATTTCATATATTGAGGGGGTTTCTTCGATAGTATTTTTCGTTAATTTAACACACAGTTGCGTAGCAACGGGTTCACCCTAGTAAATAAAAAGAATAGAGTTTGTCGGTTTGTATGTTTGTCGACACGATGAATCGATATAAATATCAGAAATGAAAACATGAAAAACTCTTTACGTCATTATTTTTCAGAAATCAAATCTTTATGGTCATCACCTTCTCATATTAAAGTTGAGGAGAAAGTTGTCATCCACACCCTCCCAATGGAGTGTTCAGATTCATTGAACTTTGTAAATATCGAGAGAACTCAACTAAAATTGCAACTAATTATTTTTTGCCACGAGTGAAAACGGCATTTATGTAAAAGTTGGAATAATAGAGCCGTACAATTACTTTGTTAAACATCGTAATGGTCAATGCCTTTTTATCAACAAAAAAACAACCATTAAACTTCTAGGTTGCATTAAAATAAAATTGCATTCAACTGAAATTTTTCAAGTATCAATCATAAATTACCGTATTTCAAAAATTCTCAGAGTTTTTGAATGAAAATTAAGCGGTGATTAAAAGTACAAACTCAATGGGTTAATTTTTTTAGCTCTCTTATTATAATCGTGAAAATGAATCGTGTGAATTTTAGTCAAAACTTTTCAAGAACATGACAAATTTAGCTTTAAAAAAGTTATGTATGATCGGGTTCTAATCTTTAAATTACAGAACAAAAGATGAGCATCGTAACCTTATTTTCGAAAATGATCGGTAATGAATTTCAAACTCCATAGGTTGTTCCAAGATGGTTTTACAGATACGTAGTTTAATCATTCGTAGTTTTCCTTACCACGGGACAGAGAAGCATAATATGTTATGTAGAAAAATAAGCTCTACACGAGTGGGTCTAACTTTATGCAACGGGCTTAATTTACAGTTATTCTGCAACTGAACTTATCAAGTTATTTCAGCTTATCTTCACTTCAAATTAGCATGTCGAGTCATGTGCTGTAATTATTTTAGGCTTTTTCAAAACAAGACTCTTTTTGAAAAAAATACACTGCGAATTTCACGGGTATTAAAACAATTCCACGGGATATCAATTCGACCGTTTTCACACAAATTGTTTCGAAGTGTTATTTGTCAACTAAAATGTTGACATTAAATTTTGCTTCACAAGCTAAAACAAAACCGAAACTTTACGGGTGGCTTCCAAAATTTCCAATGGGTTTACTCACTCTAAATATCTGATTTGAACAAATATCAAAACGAAAAAGTTAACAATTAAGTCAGATTTGATTGCATCAAGTAAGGTAAACGTTTTTAAACAACGGGTTACGATATTTATTGAATAAATAAATATTGACAGGTTTGCTCGAATAATAATCTTTGTAAACTTAACTCTCAGTTGCGTAGCAACGGGTTTACCCTAGTCTTATATATTAAAACTCAATGTCGCGATGTTTGTATGTTTGTCCGCAAGCGATTCATATAAATATCAGAAGAGAAACGCATAAAGACCCTTTTATGTCATTTTCATGCAGAAACAAAAAATATAGAATCATCATCACCTTATCTCATAAAAGTTGAGCTGATATTGTCATCAACACCCTCAAAGGAGATTCCCTATATTCACTGAACTGGAAATATCATTGACCTTAACTGACATTACCGTAATTGTTGTGCCACGGGTTCCAATGTTTCTGTTTCAATGTGGGAATAAAAAAACGTTTTCCCGTGATTATAACGGAATAATCAACACCGTTCGTCATGATTTTTTTCTCGCTAAACTGTTAAACGTAATCAGTTCTTTTTCAAATAAACTATTTTTGTTAATTTCAAAAGCCTAAAATTTCGTGTTCAGGTGGTCGGGTAAAGTTTTTTCATCTAATTATCGGGTTGTTTCAAGAAATAATAAAAGGACCAGTTTTTACGAGGCTGGGCTTAAATATGATATTTCATGGATCAAAAACAAATCAATAAACTCCACGGGTTGTACTTTCGACTATTTTCCACGGGTTCTTTTACTGCCTACTGACTACTGTTACCCTGTAGTTATTCTGAGCGGGTATAAAGTTAGATTTAAAAAAGTCGGGTAAGTTTAACGGGTTGATATTGTGAGTTATACTTAGATTACCCCATATCGTGTAATCAGTGAAATATATCTTAGGAGTTGGCAACGCGAAATGTGGAAACAATATGTTTTATGAATAAAAGAAGCTGTATTGAGTTGAAAACTTTACGGGTTGCTCTAACTTTTTGATGTTTTTTTGTTACAGTACTTTTGTCAATATACTGAACTCTAGACAAAAGCTTGAACAATCAACGGGTCGGGTTAAAACACAACCGACCAACAATTTTAATGGTATACAGAAATATATTTCATCGGGTTTAGTGCAGGAAATGGTCATTATTTAACCTGATCGTCCGTTGCCCTGCAACGGGTTTACCCTAGTTGTATGTTATTTCTGCAACCAAAAATATTCACCAAGACGTCTGATAATGATATCCGACAATCAGTGTTAACACGAACATTAATCATCATCACCCTATGCTATACTGTGTTAAACTATGATGTTAACCGAGTTGAGTTGAGGCTAGTGATGTTTCATTATCAGACGTTTTGGGTGATTTTTTTTGCAGAAACAACATACGAGTTTACATACAGGACATAAAGTATGTACGATCGATCCCACAGCACGCCATATCATTTGCACATGGAAAAGGCTGTGGTTTTGTTTTAGGCTAGGCTTTTGGGTTATGTTTAGGCGTAGGCTCGGGCTTAGACTTGCATCTTGGCCTAGGTTTCTGATCAAAATTTTTTTGCTTATGTTTAGATTTTGTCTTAAGAGTGGTTTGGTATAAGAATCGATCAAAACCGTTTGGAAAATAGGTCAGTCAAAAAAATTAAAAACCGCCCGTTAGTGCATAAAACTAATGATTAGGGTCTAAAAAAAACCCTAGTAACGGATTTTATTGAATTCCGCACATACAGGAAGATATGAGCAAAAACATGTTTTTTTGCACCACAATTTTGTAACGGGAATAAAAATTTGGCGCACGCGAGTTGAGGGCTGAAATTGTGATCAATCGATAGCTCTCAGTCTCTTCTTTCGATTGATATGCGAAAGAAGAATATGTTTTCGGTTTTGCGATTTTTATTCGTTAAAAACCTTTTTTCTTCCAAATTTTTGTAAACCTTTTCCTATGCACCGATAGTGAAAATACCCATCACCTTTTTAATGCAAAAGTAACGAATATCACATCGACAAAATTGGCTGTGATAACCGGTAAAATTCGGTTCGATATATACTGAGTGAGTCACACACTTGTAACTCACTCACTTACTCACTCATTCACTCAATCACAAACTCACTCACAAATTCACTCACTCACTCACTCACTCAATTGTTGACTCAATGACTCATTCACTCACTCACTCACTCACTCACTCACTCACTCACTCACTCACTCAGTCACTCACTTGTTGACTCTCTGATTCACTCACTCACTCACTCACTCACTCATTCACTCACTCACTCATTCATTCACTCACTCACTCATTCACTCAATCACAAACTCGCTCACTCACTCACGTGTTCACTCACTCATTTACTCACTCACAAACTCACTCACAACTTTACTCACTCACTCACTCAATTGTTGACTCAATGACTCACTCACTCACTCACTCACTCACTCACTCACATGATGACTCTCTGATTCACTCACTCACTCACTCACTCACTCACTCACTCATTCACTCATTCACTCACTCACTCATTCACTAACTTACTCACTCAATCAATCACAAACTCGCTCACTCACTCACGTGTTCACTCACTCACTCACGCACACTCACTCATTCACTCATTCACTCACTCTTTCACTCACAAAGTCACTCACAAACTCACTCATTCCCTCACTTGTTCACTCACTCACTTACTCACTCACTCACTCACTCACTAACAAACTGACTCACTCACTAAGCCAGTCAATCACTCACACACTCACTCACTCACTGACTTGTTCACTCACTCACTCACTCACTGATTTGTTCACTCACTCACTCACCATCAAACTCACTCATTCACTCACAAACTATCTCACAAACAAACTCACTCACTCACTCACTCACTCACTCACTCACTCACTCACTCACTCACTCACTCACTAGTTACTTACTCACTCTCTCTTTCTTCCTCACTCTTCATTTTGTCGATGCGATGTTCGTTACCTTTAGATTAAAAAGGTGATGGGTACTTTCACTATCGGTGCATAGGAAAAGGTTTACAACAATTAGGAAGCTCTCAGTCTCTTCTTTCGATTGATATGCGAAAGAAGAATATGTTTTCGGTTTTGCGATTTTTATTCGTTAAAAACCTTTTTTCTTCCAAATTTTTGTAAACCTTTTCCTATGCACCGATAGTGAAAATACCCATCATCTTTTTAATACAAAAGTAACGAATATCACATCGACAAAATTGGCTGTGATAACCGGTAAAATTCGGTTCGATATATACTGAGTGAGTCACACACTTGTAACTCACTCACTTACTCACTCATTCACTCAATCACAAACTCACTCACAAATTCACTCACTCACTCACTCACTCAATTGTTGACTCAATGACTCACTCACTCACTCACTCACTCACTCACTCACTCACTCACTCACTCACTCAGTCACTCACTTGTTGACTCTCTGATTCACTCACTCACTCACTCACTCACTCATTCACTCACTCACTCATTCATTCACTCACTCACTCATTCACTCAATCACAAACTCGCTCACTCACTCACGTGTTCACTCACTCATTTACTCACTCACAAACTCACTCACAACTTTACTCACTCACTCACTCAATTGTTGACTCAATGACTCACTCACTCACTCACTCACTCACTCACTCACATGATGACTCTCTGATTCACTCACTCACTCGCTCACTCACTCACTCACTCACTCACTCACTCACTCACTCACTCACTCATTCACTCATTCACTCACTCACTCATTCACTAACTTACTCACTCAATCAATCACAAACTCGCTCACTCACTCACGTGTTCACTCACTCACTCACGCACACTCACTCATTCACTCATTCACTCACTCTTTCACTCACAAAGTCACTCACAAACTCACTCATTCCCTCACTTGTTCACTCACTCACTTACTCACTCACTCACTCACTCACTAACAAACTGACTCACTCACTAAGCCAGTCAATCACTCACACACTCACTCACTCACTGACTTGTTCACTCACTCACTCACTCACTGATTTGTTCACTCACTCACTCACCATCAAACTCACTCATTCACTCACAAACTATCTCACAAACAAACTCACTCACTCACTCACTCACTCACTCACTCACTCACTCACTCACTCACTCACTCACTAGTTACTTACTCACTCTCTCTTTCTTCCTCACTCTTCATTTTGTCGATGCGATATTCGTTACCTTTAGATTAAAAAGGTGATGGGTACTTTCACTATCGGTGCATAGGAAAAGGTTTACAACAATTAGGAAGAAAAAAGGTTTTTAATGAATAAAAATCGCAAAATCGAAAACATATTCTTCTTTCGCATATCTATCTATCTATATAATTAAAATCCATGTCCGTTTGTGTGTCACGCTCTGCTCTATATAAGATCGAAACTAAACGCTCAGAACCTCTTTTTATCATTTGGAACCCATTAGTTTATTCATCGTCACCCTCCTGATCGAAAGATTAAAACAAATCATCACATACCCTTCAGCATTACAAAAACTTACCTCAACCGACGCTTTCTCAACTCACCTTTAATGTACCTCAATTATCCATGAGGTCAAGATAATTAAAATGTAGGTTAACATTTATGATCGGTTGATTCGAATTCTATCGAAATGTTTCATTTTCATAATTAATCACAATCAGAAACTACGAATTCTATCATCATCACCTACTCACGTCTATCTCACTCACGCTATCAATAAGAGCACCCAAAGATGTTCCCCATATTTTTAACTGGAAACATCATTGATCTCAACTGGAATTGTAGTTTTATTGTGCCGTTAACTGTTGTGGCCACGGGTGCTTATGTTTTTAGGTTTAAATAAATATGTTTTTTTTTGGTTTTCCACACGACGGGTAAAATATATATATTTGAAGGAATATATATAACGGATATATGAACGAAGACTAATTAATAATTAGTGTGTAACTTCACGGGTGGCTCTAACATTTTCCACGGGTATTCTCACTGTAACTTGAACTAATCTTAGGACAGCAGTTCGAACAAGTCAGTGTGAAATTAGAGTCAAAGGGTCGATTAAATTAAATGTTATGAAATTTTAAGTTAAGCTATAAATAACCCATATAATGATGCTCTATATTATGTATGACAGATACATTTGTAAAAACGGGTTGTGTTGTTGAAAAGTGTGTATGATATTGAACAACGTTCACCTAAAATAGATTAGAGTAGTTGATGAAATAAACTAATTTCAACGAGTCAGGTAAATTACACTGGCTACAAAAATTATGTAGATATTCAATTAAACGGGTAGAGGTAAATTATCGCATCCTCATGCATCTCATGATTTTCTGGGCTAAAAAAAGCTAATAAACGAATCGATAGGTTTGTCTGAGTTTAAATACAATAGTTGAGTTATTTAAACATAAACCACAGTTGCGTAGCAACGGGTTTACCCTAGTCTATATATAAATTACACAATGTATGTATGTCTGTCTGTGTGTGTGTCACGCTTCAGTATAAATACCAAGAAAAAACATTAAAACAACTTTTATTGCTCGATGTCAGAATCAAAACAAATCATCACGTACCCTTCAGTTGTTTTTCAAATCTGACCTTCAACTCAACCGGCGGTGACGGGTTGGTTCATAATTACTCTCAATTGGTTTACTCAACTCTTATTACGAAGTCGTCAACACCCAGTTAACTGATTTTCAAACCTGAAACCTCAACATGCGTGGAAACATAATAATGGCCTTTCACGAAAATTTTTATTGATTCAATCAATATTTAGTTTTTAACAATTGGTGCAATCATCAGTACCCTCCCATTCACTGAACTGGAAACCTCAAAGACCTTAATCAAAATGCCGCTAATTACTGTGGTAGGTAGAAATAAAAACTTTTTGATTTGAAAAAGGTCGGGTCAAGTTATTTCAGCTGGTATTCACTACGAATTTTTCGAAGATCCTAAGGATTTTATACGAAATGGGTAAAACATGATTCTTCAGGAAAGAAAATAGCAGATTATAATTTTTTTCTACGGGTTATTTTCAGTGTAATACCATATTGAACTAATATCAACAATAATAAATATTTGGACAATAAACTCCGATTTTAATGTGTCGTGTAAGTTTAATGTTTTAACAATGCGGTAGAAATTTCCTACGGGTTTCCAAGGGAGGCTATTAATTGATCTTCTAGAAATAATGTTAGAAATTCTAATTTAGAACTATGGATCAATGATGAAGCTGGTATTCACAACGAATTTTTCGAAGATCCTAAGGATTTTATACGAAATGGCTAAAACATGATTCTTCAGGAAAGAAAATAGCAGATTATAATTTTTTTCTACGGGTTATTTTCAGTGTAATACCATATTGAACTAATATCAACAATAATAAATATTTGGACAATAAACTCCGATTTTAATGTGTCGTGTAAGTTTAATGTTTTAACAATGCGGTAGAAATTTCCTACGGGTTTCCAAGGGAGGCTATTAATTGATCTTCTAGAAATAATGTTAGAAATTCTAATTTAGAACTATGGATCAATGATGACTAGAGTTACGGGTTCGTGGTCCATACATCGTGATTCGAAGCTAATTTTGTATATTGACGGGTTTCCTTCGATTATATTTTTTTGTAAAATCAATGATGATTTGAGTTACGGGTTCGTGGTCCATACATCGTGGTTCGAAGCTAATTTTGTATATTGACGGGTTTCCTTCGATTATATTTTTTTGTAAACTTAACACTCAGTTGCGTAGCAACGGGTTTACCCTAGTATATATAAAATAGTAGAAGATGTATGTTTGTCTACTCAAAGCGCTTAAATAGCAGCGATGCATCGCTCAAAAACTCTTTCGATCATTTATTTATAAAAATCGAACTATGATTAAAAGTTCAATGAGGAATAATCATCATCACCTTCCCAATGAATTGACACCGATTTCCAGAACCAAACACAACATGATGCCTCAACTCACCTTCAATGTATGTACCTCAATTATCGATGAGGTCAAGATAATTAAAATGTCGTTCAACATTTATGATCAGTTTAATCGAAATGTTTCATTCTCATAATTAATCACAACCAGAAACTACGAACTCTATCATCACCACCTACTCACATAAAAGTTGTCATCGACACCCAAGGATGTTTCCCATATTTTGAAGTGGAAACATCATTTACCTTAACTGGAATTGTAGTGTGTGCCACTAACTGTTGTGGCTGCGGGTGCTTCCTGTATGTTTTAGGTTTAAATAAAATTTGAATTTTTGGTTTTCCAAACTGTTGTGACCACGGGTGCTTCCTGTATGTTTTTAGGTTCAAATAAAATTCGGTTTTTTGGTTTTCCACAAGACGGGTAAAAATAATAAATCTAATGAAATTTTCAGAATAGTTATAAATTACCCATGTTATGCTGTGCTCTACATTATATATGACAGATAAATTCAAAAAACGGGTTGTCTTATTGAACAGGGTGTTCAAAAATTCAGTTCCGTTCAGCTAAAATGGATCACATTTCAACGGGTCAGGTTTACACTAGCAAAAAAGTTATGTCGATATTCAATTAAACGGGGATACATAAATTATCGCACCATCATGGATCTAATGATTTCCTGGGCTAAAGAGAAGCTGATGAACAAACCGATAGGTTTGTCTGAGTTTAAATACGGTAGTGGAGTTTTTTAAATCAATCCAACGTTGCGTAGCAACGGGTTTACACTAGTCTTATATATATCTTATATATTAAAACTCAATGTCCATTTGTCCATTTGTATGTCCGCAAGCGATTCGATATAAATATCAGAAGTGAAACGCAGAAAATCTCTTTATGTCATTTTCATGCAGAATCAAAAAATTTATAATCATCATCACCTTCTCTCATAAAAGTTGAGCTGATATTGTCATCAACACCCTCAAAGGAGATTCCCTAAATTCATTGAACTGGAAATATCATTGACCTTAACTGAAATTACCATAATTGTTGTACCACGGGTTTCAATGTTTCCTAACTTCACTGAACTGGAAATTTCCTCGACCTTAGCTGAAATTACCAGAAATGTTGTGCCACGGGTTCCATTGTTTCTATTTCAATGTGGGAATAAAAAAGATTTTTTCTATGATTAACGGAACGGAATCATCAACACCTTTCCTTTCGTCATGAATTTTCTCTCGCTAAACTGTTAAACGTAATCAGTCTTTTTCAAATAACATATGTATTTTTGTTGACTTCAAAAGCCTAAAATTTTGTGTTCAGGTGGTCGGGTAAAGTTTTTTTCATCTAATGTTCACTACAAATTATCGGGTCGTTTGATGAAATAATCAAAGACCAGTTTTTACGAGGCGGGGCTTAAATCTGATATTTCATGGATCAAAAACAAATTAATAAACTACACGGGTTGTACTTTCGACTGTTTTCCACGGGATTTTTACTACTGTTCGTTTCATGAAATAATAAAAGGACCAGTTTTTACGAGGCGAGGCGAAATATGATATTTAATAGATCAAAAACAAATTAATAAACTCCACGGGTTGTACTTTCGACTATTTTCTTCGTGTTCTTTTAACTACTGTTACCCTGTAATTGTACTGAGTTGGTATAAAGTTAGATTTAAAAAAAGTCGGGTTTGTTTAACGGGTTGATATAATGAGTTATAGATTACCCGATATCGTGAAATCAGTGAAATATATCTTAGGTATTGGCAACGCGACATGTGGAAACAATATTTTTTATGAATAAAAGAAGCTGTATTGAGTTGAAAACTTTACGGGTTGCTCTAACTTTTTACGGGTTTTTTACTACAGTAATTCTGTCAATATACTAAACTCCAAATTAAAATTTGAACAATCAACGGGTCGGTTAACACAACCGACCAACAATCTTAATGGTATACAAAAATATATTTCAGCGGGTTTAGTGCAGGAAATGGTCATTATTTAACTTGATCGTCCGTTGCCCTGCAACGGGTTTACCCTAGTCTTATATATTAAAACTCAATGTCCATTTGTATGTCCGCAAGCGATTCGATATAAATATCAGAAGTGAAACGCAGAAAATCTCTTTATGTCATTTTCATGCAGAATCAAAAAATTTATAATCATCATCACCTTCTCTCATAAAAGTTGAGCTGATATTGTCATCAACACCCTCAAAGGAGATTCCCTAAATTCATTGAACTGGAAAAATCATTGACCTTAACTGAAATTACCATAATTGTTGTACCACGGGTTTCAATGTTTCTATTTCAATGTGGGAATAAAAAGCTTTTTTCCATGATTAACGGCACGGAATCATCAACACATTTCCTTTCGTCATGAATTTTTCTCTCGCTAAACTGTTAAACGTAATCAGTCTTTTTCAAATAACATATTTTTGTTAAATTCAAAAGCCTAAAATTTTGTGTTCAGGTGGTCGGGTAAAGTTTTTTCATCTAATGTTCACTACAAATTATCGGGTCGTTTCATGAAATAATAAAAGACCAGTTTTTACGAGGCGGGGCTTAAATATGATATTTCATGAATCAAAAACAAATTAATAAACTCCACGGGTTGTACTTTCGACTATTTTCCACGGGTTTTTTACTACTGTTACCCTGCTGTAACTATACTGAGCTGGTATAAAGTTAGAATAAAAAAAGTCGGGTAAGTTTAACGGTGGATATTGTGAGTTTTAGATTACCCCATATCGTGTAATCAGTGAAATATACAGGAGTTGGCAACCCGACATATGGAAACAATTTGTTTTACGAATAAAAGAAGCTGTATTAAGTTGAAAACTTTACGGGTTGCTCTAACTTTTTGACGGGTTTTTAACAGTAATTCTGTCAATACACTAAACTCTAGACTAAAGTTTGAACAATCAACGGGTCGGGTTAACACAACCGACCAACAAACCTAATGGTATACAAAAATATATTTCATCGGGTTTAGTGCAGGAAACGGTTATTATTTAACTTGACCGTCCGTTGCCCTGCAACGGGTTTACCCTAGTAAAATAGTAGAAGATGTATCTATCTTTGTATGTCTACTCAAAGCGCTTAAATAGCAGCGATGCATCGCTCAAAAACTCTTTCGATCATTTATTTAAAAAAATCGAACTTAGATTAAAAGTTCATTGAGAAATAATCATCATCACCTCCCCAATGAATTGACACCGATTTCCAGAACCAAACACAACATGATGCCTCAACTCACCTCCAATGTATGTACCTCAATTATCGATGAGGTCAAGATAATTAAAATGTCGTTCAACATTTATGATCGGTTTAATCGAAATGTTTCATTCTCATAATTAATCACAATCAGAATCTACGAATTCTATCATCACCACCTACTCACATAAAAGTTGTCATCGACACCCAAGGATGTTCCCCATATTTTGAAGTGGAAACATCATTCACCTTAACTGGAATTGTAGTGTGTGCCACTAACTGTTGTGGCCACGGGTGCTTCCTGTATGTTTTTAGGTTTAAATAAAATTTGGTTTATTGGTTTTCCACGAGACGGGTAAAAATAATAAATCTAATGAAATTTTCAGAATAGTTATAAATTACCCATGTTATGCTCTGCTCTACATTATGTATGACAGATAATTTCAAAAAACGGGTTGTCTTATTGAACAGGGTGTATAAAATTTAGTTGCGTTCAGCTAAAATGGATCACATTTCAACGGGTCAGGTTTACACTAGCAAAAAAGTTATGTCGATATTCAAATAAACGGGGATACATAAATTATCGCACCATCATGGATCTAATGATTTCCTGGGCTAAAGAGAAGCTGATGAACAAACCGATAGGTTTGTCTGAGTTTAAATACTGTAGTTGAGTTTTTTTAAATTAATCCACAGTTGCGTAGCAACGGGTTTACCCTAGTCCTATATCTTATATATTAAAACTCAATGTCCATTTGTATGTCCGCAAGCGATTCAATATAAATATCAGAAGTGAAACGCAGAAAAACTCTTTATGTCATTTTCATGCAGAATCAAAAAATTTATAATCATCATCACCTTCTCTCTTAAAAGTTGAGCTGATATTGTCATCAACACCCCCAAAGGAGATTCCCTAAATTCAATGAACTGGAAATATCATTGACCTTAACTGAAATTACCATGATTGTTGTGCCACGGGTTCCAATGTTTCTATTTCAATGTGGGAATAAGAAGCTTTTTTCCATGATTAACGGCACGGAATCATCAACACCTTTCCTTTCATCATGATTTTTTTTCTCGCTAAACTGTTAAACGTAATCAGTCTTTTTCAAATAACATATTTTTGTTAAATTCAAAAGTTTAAAATTTTGTGTTCAGGTGGTCGGGTAAAGTTTTTTCCATCTAATGTTCACTACAAATTATCGGGTCGTTTCATGAAACAATAAAATACAAGTTTTTACGAGGCGCGGCTTACATATGATATTTCATGGATCAAAAACAAATTAATAAACTCCACGGGTTGTACTTTCGACTATTTTCCACGGGTTTTTAACTACTGTTACCCTATAATTATACTGAGTGAATATAAAGTTAGATTTAAAAAAAGTCGGGTAAGTTTGGATATTGTGAGTTTTAGATTACCCCATATCGTGTAATCAGTGAAATATATATTAGGAGTTGGCAACCCGACATATGGAAACAATATGTTTTACGTATAAAAGAAGCTGTATTAAGTTGAAAACTTTACGGGTTGCTCTAACTTTTTGACGGGTTTTTAACAGTAATTCTGTCAATATATTAAACTCTAGACTAAAGTTTGAACAATCAACGGGTCGGGTTAACGCAACCGACCAACAAACCTAATGGTATACAAAAATATATTTCATCGGGTTTAGTGCAGGAAACGGTCATTATTTAACTTGACCGTCCGTTGCCCTGCAACGGGTTTACCCTAGTATAAAAAGAATAGAGTTTGTATGTATGTAAGTTTGTATGTCCACACGATGAATCGATATAAATATCAGAACTGAAACTCCAAAAAACTCTTTCAATCATTTATAAAAAAAAGTTACGCTCAGATTAAAAGTTCATTGAAGAAAAATCATCGCCACCCTCCCAGGCGATTAACACCGATTTCCATAACTAAACATAATGCCTCAACTCACCTTCAATGTACCTCAATTATCCGTGAGGTCAAGATAATTAAAGTTTAGTTCAACATTTATGATCGGTTTATTCGAAATGTTTTATTCTCATAATTAATCACGTTTAGAAACTGCGAATTCTATCATCATAACCTACTCACATAAAAGTTGTCATCGACACCCAAGGATGTTCCCCATATTTTGATCTGGAAACATCACTGATCTTAACTGGAATTGTAGTTTTATTGTGCCGCTAACTGTAGCGCACATGAGAGCTTATGTTTTTAGGTTTAAATAAAAAAAATTTGTTTCCCACTGGACGGCTTAAAATATATATTTGAACGAAAACTAGGTGATAATAAGCGTTTAACTTCATGGATGGCTCTAACTTTTTCCACGGGTATTCTCACTGAAGTCACTAAGACAACAAAGTGAAGTTAGAGTCAAATGGGACAAGTAAATTAAATTGAATGAAAATTTTTAATAAGTGATTAATTATCCATGTTATGCTCTACATTATGTAGGACAGATATGTACGTATGTGAAAAAACGGGTTGTTAAGTTGAACGGGGTGTATAAATATTTCCACCGTTCAGCTATTCTACAATAGAGTAGAGTAGTGGATGACATGAACTAATTTCAACGGGTCAGGTAAGTTACACTGGCTGAAAAATGTGGCTATAAGTATGTTTATATGTATGTAGATTGATGTGGTTATATGTAGATATTCAATTGAACGGGGATACATAAATTATCGCATCATCATGCATCTCATGATTTCATGGGCTAAATATAAGCTATGTAACGAATCGATAGATTTGTCTGAGATTGAACACGATAGTTGAGTTTTGTAAACTTAATTCACAGTTGCGTAGCAACGGGTTTACCCTAGTCTATATATATAAAATAGTAGAAGATGTATCTATCTTTGTATGTCTACTCAAAGCGCTTAAATAGCAGCGATGCATCGCTCAAAAACTCTTTCGATCATTTATTTTAAAAAATCTAACTATGATTAAAAGTTCAATGAGAAATAATCATCATCACCTCCCCAATGAATTGACACCGATTTCCAGAACCAAACACAACATGATGCCTCAACTCACCTCCAATGTATGTACCTCAATTATCGATGAGGTCAAGATAATTAAAATGTCGTTCAACATTTATGATCGGTTTAATCGAAATGTTTCATTCTCATAATTAATCACAATCTGAATCTACGAATTCTATCATCACCACCTACTCACATAAAAGTTGTCATCGACACCCAAGGATGTTTCCCATATTTTGAAGTGGAAACATCATTCACCTTAACTGGAGTTGTAGTTTAATTGTGCCACTAACTGTTGTGGCCACGGGTGCTTCCTGTATGTTTTTAGGTTTAAATAAAATTTGGTTTATTGGTTTTCCACGAGACGGGTAAAAATAATAAATCTACTGAAATTTTCAGAATAGTTATAAATTACCCATGTTATGCTCTGCTCTACATTATGTATGACAGATAATTTCAAAAAAACGGGTTGTCTTATTGAACAGGGGGTATAAAATTTAGTTGCGTTCAGCTAAAATGGATCACATTTCAACGGGTCAGGTTTACACTAACAAAAAAGTTATGTCGATATTCAAATAAACGGGGATACATAAATTATCGCACCATCATGGATCTAATGATTTCCTGGGCTAAAGAGAAGCTGATGAACAAACCGATAGGTTTGTCTGAGTTTAAATACGGTAGTTGAGTTTTTTAAATTAATCCACAGTTGCGTAGCAACGGGTTTACCCTAGTCTATATATAAATTAGACGATGTATGTCTGTCTGTCACGCTTAGTATAAATATCGCGAAATAACACTAAAACACCTTTTATTACTTGATGGCAAGAATGAAACGAATCATCGCCTACCCTTCAATGAGACCAACGTGTATGTGTTATACCTCAACCGACGGTAAGGTCATGATAATTCGTTAAGGGCATGATTATTGCAAGCCATAAACACTTTTTATTCACTGAAAATGTTCTTCTCAACAAAGGGTGCAATCATCATCACCCTCCTCGAATGGCTGAACTTACCGACCAGTGACCACAAAACTTTCAAGTAAACTATGAAAAACCTTTTTAAATTACTGATCTTTGGATTCGACCTGTCCAATCAACCGATGTTATAGCCGACAAGACATGTGCTGTTGGAAAAGGTTTTTTAAATCGTTCAGCTAATAAAAAAACTTCAGGAAATAATTTCATTTTCACAGACTGACTAAACTGGCTATGACACAAATACAATGAATGATTTGAACTTCCATAATAAATTGGGTCAGACGGTTTGATTATCATTTTATTCACTTGAGTTTTCGTAGTAACAGTTTAAACAAGAAAATAGGGTTACTATTATCGTTATTTATTTAAAAAAAGTTACACTCAGATTTAAAGTTCAAAGAAGATAAATCATCGCCACCCTCTCAATCGATTAACACCGATTTCCAGAACCAAACATAACATGGATGTATGCCTCAACTCACCTTTAATGTACCTCTGATATCCATGAGGTCAAGATGATTAAAATGATGTTCAACACTTATGATCGGTTTATTCGAAATGTTTCATTCTCATAACTAATCACATTCAGAAACTACGAATTCTATCATCGCCACCCAAGGATGTTCCCCATATATTGAACTGAAAAAATCATTGATCTTAACTGGAATTGTAGTTTTAATGTGCCGCTAACTGTTGTGGCCACGGGTGCTTATAATTTAAGGTTTAAAGAAAATTTGATTTTTTTTGGTTCTGGGGACGGGTAAAAATTTGAACGATTGTATATAACAGATATATGAACGTAAATTTATTGATAATAAGAGTTCAACTTCACGAGTGGCTCTAACTTTTTCCACGGGTATTTTCATTGTAACTTGAACTAAACTTAAGACAACAGTTTGAACAAGATAAGTGTGAAGTTAGAGTCAAAAGGGTCGATTAAATTTAATGTAATGAAATCTTCAGTTAAGTTATAGATTACTCATGATTTTCTCTACATTATGTATGACAGATACTTTACAGGTGGCTTTAAAATAATCCACGGTTAACTCACTGTTTTCTCTAATATGAACTAATATAAAAAACGAAAACGTAAACAATTAAGTCAGATTTTAATGGATCGGGTTAGTTTAACGTATTTAAACAACGGGTTTATGATGTTTATCTTGGAATATTTAGCTTTGTAAACTTAACAGACAGCTGCGTAGCAACGGGTTTACCCTAGTCAATCGAAAGAAGAGACTGAGAGCTATCGATTGATCATAATTTCAGCCCTCAACTCGCGTGCGCCAAATTTTTATTCCCGTTACAAAATTGTGGTGCAAAAAACTTGTGTTTTTGCTCATATCTTC
This sequence comes from Daptonema setosum, assembly GCA_964036265.1. Lineage (NCBI taxonomy): Eukaryota > Metazoa > Nematoda > Chromadorea > Monhysterida > Xyalidae > Daptonema > Daptonema setosum. The sequence goes on from OZ038445.1 coordinate 1,227,457, forward strand.
CTGTATGTGCGGAATTCAATCAAATCCGTTTCTAGGGGTTTTTTGTAGACCCTAATCTTCAGTTTTATGCACTAACGGGCGATTTTTAATTTTTTGACTGACCTAAAATTTGGTCGGTTCTTATACCAAACCACTCTAAGCTTAGACTTGCACCTAGTCTTAGGCTTTCTGATCGCAAGTTTTTGGTCTTTATCTATCAACCTTTGTAACACTATATCTTTTAAAGTTGTATTCTTACGCGGTCTTGTATTATTTCTGTTTCTGTCTTTATATGTAGCAGGTTCAAACTTTCAATCAACGGTTCCACAGAAAATAAATCTATGCATTGAAAAAAGATGCATAACTGCGCCTGATGGAATTAGAATTGTTAACTTAATTTAAAAGATACCATTAATAAACTATAATATAACCGATCTAATATCCACGCTCACTCACCAGAGCTACATGAGCTGGTGCATTATTAAACTGATTTAGTCATTCAAACGACAATAAAATGAAAAAATACTAACTAAAAATTTCATTCACCATTAACTGTTTTTTCACAACTGTATAGTTTCTGAGTTTCCAAAAATTCTCGCCGAAGCTTCGGAGAGTCTCAAGAAAAAATTCCCCCGCTCCCAACCAATCAGCGAAGAGCATTCACTTGCCGAAGCTTCGGCGACTTTGTCACATCTTTTTGTCCTTTACTGTACATACTGTATTTATACCACCATCACGTGATCTATTGATTCGTTTAATGGTTACGACAATGTTGGGGTCAGTGAAAATCGTCAATTCATGAAATCATTAGAGTGAGAAAAGAAAATTTGCTTTGTTCGAATTGACTTTTCATTGGGTTTGTCTAGGGCAATAAAAATGAAACCGAAAATTAGTGTTTTATTGAATGTTCAAAAGTACAAAGAATACTTTCATAATTTCTGAATATTGGTGCCAAAATCAGTGAAAGGATAATTGATGTGCGTGTTAACACTGATAATAAATAAAATGAGGTGTGAAAAAAAGGATGGCGTTTCGTCCCTTAATCGAGACGCCTGGATTGGTGGGACTCTTCAGATGTCTAATGTTTTATTATCAGACGTTTTAGGTATACTGTGTCTTTATCAGTATCTTTATTAAATCCTCATAATCAAGGAAATTGCTTTCAGAATCGTCCAAAACGATGAACTGACATCACCACGGTTCGTAATTATCCATCTCCATTACGCCAGAAACACATAACGTAAATTTCGATACTTGGCAACCGTTATTGGGCAGACCGACCATACTACAGTCAAATAAATAACCACTATACCCAAACGCCCACGATATAATGGCGTTTTATTTCGCACTATTTAACGCATCCGGCGTGAATTTGGTGAGTGAGATTATAGTTTGATTGAGGTTTCTTGTTATTAAATCCGTAACAAAATGTTGAGTGAATCTCATTCGAGGGAGTACCCTCATTACGACCGGAAGTACGTGGAGTTTTCTGAAGCATTTCCTGAGTTACCACGCTAATTAATACAAAACTTTTGGTCCAGACTGAATTTCAATGCAGTGCACTCCTTTTTGATTATTTGGACTCTCAAGTGCTGGATTAGTGGATTATCAGAACCACGTTTTTGAAGCTTTTAAAACCAGATTCTCCATGATTGGGAAAAGTCTTATTCGGCGCGATTTGATGGTCCACAACCTATTTTTCATAACCAACTAATTGGTCTGTACACAGTGATTTGTAATTCGTGATCCGAAATGGAATAAGACTTTTTCCAGTCATGAAATGGGCTCTAATGTCGTTTCATTCATGTTAAAATACTCAAAAGGGTGCTTTCAGAGTTCAAAGGAAAGTAAAAAGGAAAGAAAAATAATCTGTAAACCTATTGACCGAAAAGACATTTTCAGGTACGAAATCTACTTTTCGGTCAATAGGTTTACTCACTATCTATATTTTCAATTACTTACTATCTATACACACTTATCTCACCGAATACGTATCATACTCGCGGCTTTTCCCTGTATTTGCTTGTTAAATATTTACAGACTGTATGTAAATATCAATTTTGCTAAAAACTACGCTGTACTCATGTTATTTTGGTATGTAAGTCTGACGTTTTTGGCGATTCTGAGTGGTTTCGCTTATTTTCCGACTTTACTTACTTTACAAGAAATTATTATTTATGTAGTTTCATCATTTCATCTTGTTTATCACACGTGGAAAGATTTACAACCACCTGAGTGCTTTTTTCGCCAAGTGCCATGAATTTTCTTCTTTTTTCCGTTCGGACTCTATTCTGTTATCCTCACCAAATTTGTGTAGCATTAGAATAGAAAAGCTAAAAAATGATCTAGGAGATTAAAAGGGGCGAGCTTTCTAACTTAGAGAATATTCTAGTTATTTTGAGAGAGAAAATTAGATTTTAGGATAGGTATAGGAGAAAGGTTTACAGGAAATACATATAAACAAGTTACTCGCTGTTTTCAGGATACATTTTAGCTATGGGGAAAGGTTTACAGGACAAAACTCGCTGCTCGGACTGCACAAATGTGACATGCATATGAAAACTATGGTATTCAGTCATCCATAAAAAACCTGTGGCTTTAGTAAGAGTACCGCCATTCTGAAACACACAGGCAGCATGGTATGTACAGTAATTATGCACGTATAGTCGAATTTGAAATATTGTTCCAAAAAGGAGCGGGAATTCTCGATAAAAAAACTGATGCTTCATAACGTCAGATTTTTGTCGATGAAGTTATCGTCGGATAAAAGTGATTTTTCTTCTCTGTACAGAGGAAATGTTCATCGACAAAAAATCTGACACACTGAAACATTAGGTTGTTTATCGAGAATTCACGCAGCTTTTGGGAACAGTATAACATTTTCGACTATAAATACGTTTGGTTAGATAAAATAACTCGTGATTTAGCAATTTTCAAAATGGGTTTTGGATCTTTAGTTTATCTGAGAAAATACAAAGTTTATATGTTGCAGCAAATTTTTTTGGTCAGTGTTATAGCATCAGTGGTCATCTCAAGAGTTGGGTAGACTTTGGTTGCTTGACCTGTCATTACCTGGAATTCGTTTTGCAACTTGAATTCGGTTTTTCGTCCGCCATGGTTAGTTCAAAAATTGCCCAAAAGTCACAAGGAAAAAAAATCGAAAATTTTTCAAAACTTTATGAAAAGTCAAAAATTAAAAAAAAATTATACTTGATTTCAAACAGTGCGCCAAACACTGTCTGACTAACAGGAAACCCTGGACGGGCTACATGGCGTTGCAATAATCGATCTGTCGTGTCAAAATGCCATGAGTTTCGGGCTCGTGGTCTGTATTTAAGTGCATCATCATCGCTCCATCATAATCTAGATAATTCCATCAAAATCCCAAATTTCTTCGCACAACAAAGACTTTTATTCTTTTTGTTTAGACTCTTTCAAACATATTCTTACTCAGAAATATTTTTGGAACACGTTTATTTAGGAAAAAAATTGACTCGTCATTGTCATAATATAGCGAACGATGAAATAGCTGCTGCAATTTGGTATACTATAAAAAAACGAGTATCCTTAAAAAATCACCAAGAAAAACCGTGCACAGCTTCAGTTTGAAAAGTGAAAATGCCATAAATCTGTGTATAATCCGTCATTATTCGGAAAAATAGCCGAATTTCAGTTCAGTGGTTTGTCATGAAAACAGGATCAGTGAGAGCAAAACTGGATGAGGAAAAATGAACCGATTAGGTTTGATCGATCCGATTATGGTTTGGTGTTCAATTTAAATATTCAGTTCTATCCATTAGCGCACTAGCGGACGAGAAGGGGTGGGAAAAGTGGAATTCCCCCCTCTTTGGCGATTTCAAAAAGTAGAATTTGTTCCCTAAGATGTAGGTAAAATGGCTTGAAAACTGCCAATTCCCCCCTCTTTGACGAAATTCCCCTCCCTTTGGGGATGTAGCTCGTCCGCCAGTGCATTAGCGGACAAGGGAAGAACGAAACAGTGAAAGTCCTCCTCTCTGGATTCCAAAAAGTATAATTTGTTCCTCAAAGTGTACATAAAGTGGCCTCAGAACTGATAATTCCCCCCTCTTTGAAAAAATTTCCTCCATTTGGAGGATTAGCTCGTCCGCCAGTGGTATAGTCCATCCGATGTTCTCTGGTATACCATATCCAGTATTTCTAGTTAGCCAAAAACTTTTTGGCGCGCAGTTTGAATTCAAATATGTTTTTGGCGCGTTTTCGAATTTCCGAGAAACAATATCTGGACATCATACGTACATATGTAGGATAGCTGCGCTGATTTCATTGCATACAGCCGTAACCGGTCTGCAAATTTATTTTTTGATAACAAGAAACCCTGACCAAGCTACTTATACTCGGGAAAGTTCTGACGCTCAATTTAAACTCAAACTGTTCCAAAATCTCCATAGAAACTGTTTCAAGCACATGACTCATGGTCATGTACAACTGTTGTATGAACATGGCACTTTCAATTCCTTGTACGTATGTAAGCTCACGCACTTACTCACTTCACTCACTCACTCACTCACTCACTCACTCACTCACTCACTCACTCACTCACTCACTCACTCACTCACTCACTCACTCACTCACTCACTCACTCACTCACTCACTCACTCACTCACTCACTCACTCACTCACTCACTCACTCACTCACTCACTCCTCACTCACTCACTCACTCACCCACTCACTCACTCACTCACTCACTCACTCACTCACTCACTCATCATTCATTCATTCACTCATTCATTGTACTGTCTGTGCCAATGAAAAGAGTGACATACTAAAAGTTTAATGGGGCAAGACCCCCTCATTAGTTGTTTTCACTAGCGGACGTGAATGGAGAGGGGGAATTGGGGGTTCTGCCTCTACCTCTTTGGCGGTGAACAAAATTATCATCAGTTCCTTGAAGTGTAAAAAAACTATCAAAATTACCACTTTCTCTCTTTGGTAAAAAATGTCCCAAACTTTTCCATTTGACTCGTCCGCCATTTATTGGTTAGGTAACTACTGTGTTTATTATGAGTCAGCGTCACTGGCGGATGAGCAAACCCCCCAAAGGGAGAAAGTTTTGTCAAACATGGGGAAATCGGCAGTTTTAAGGTCATTCTACCTACACCTTAAGGAGTAAACTCTAATTTTTGAAATCGCCAAAAGGAGCGAGTTCCATTTTTCTCTTCCCTTCTCGTCCGCTTGTGGGCAGCGCTGTAAATGCATTGTGCCAGTAAAAAGTTGTCGTTACTGTAAATTTCTGCGTTTGTTTCTTGTTTCATGGATTTTTTGAAGAATTATTGTGTTTAGAAAAAATACATGGTATGTAGGAGAAATTCAGAAAATATTTCTTGCGCCACAAGCAAATATTAAAAGAAACTGAATGTTAGAAGGAAAGGTTCTGGGGTATTGTCTGGTGGGCAGAAACCGAGATTTTTTTTTAAAAAAAACTCAATTCCCACCATAAAATGAATTCTAAAATACGAATATGATCTCGTATATTTTTCACTGCGGTTAAACACGTGCTGTGAAACTATTGTGATGCATGCATTTTTCATGAAAAAAAAGTAAAATTTTTTAACATCTTTGAATAAAAAAATTTAATCACTAATTTCCTTTAATTTTTCATGAATGGCAAAAGTTTTACAAACAACCTTTGAAAAACTAAACAGCTCAACAAGAGAACAAACTGGGGCTTGAATAATTCTTGTATACAATTCTGCTCTTTTTCAATTAAAAACACTTTTATCACTCATTCATTCATTCATCCATTCATTCATTCATTCCTTCATAAAAAATTAATTTAACCCATCATTCAATGAAAAATATGAACCAACAAACCGTTTTATCTTTTGTATTATGTGCCCTGTATTTGAACAGAAAACCCAATGACCCACCAATAAATTATCATGAATAATGCCATTGAATAATTAGTGGGTTGATGAGAGCACCCTACTTTTTTCCATTCGTTATTGGCATAACTAGCGGACGAGAAGGGGTGGGAAAAGTGAAATTCCTCTTTTGGTGATTTCAAAAAGGATAATTTGTTATCTAAGGTGTAGGTGAAATGACCTAAAAACTGCAAATTACCCTCCCTTAGGAGGTTTTGCTCGTCCGCTAGTGATTGGCATGAACATACAGAAGACCCACTAGCGGATGAGAAGGGAAGGGGAAAGTGGAATCCCCCCTCCTTTGGTGGTTTTAAAGAGTTGAGTTCGTTCGATATTCTGTATTCCTAATTTCTGCCAGTTTCCCCTCTTTGGCACGATTCCCCTCCCTTCGGAGGTTTGGCTCGTCCGCCAGTGAGATGAACTGTTTTATTTGGCGGCACTGGCGGATGAGGGAATATTCCCAAAGATGGGGAAATGACAAAATTTTGGCCTTTTACCTACACCTTAAAGAACAAAATTTACATTTCGAAACTACCAAAGAGGGGGGAATTCCACTTTTCCCACCTCTTCTGGTCCGCTGGTGTTCAGCGGAAAACATTCTGCGTTTTCATGCCGATGCATAGTCTTGAACTCTGATGGAAACTGCACAGATTTTGTTGATTTTTTTAATTAAAACTGTAATTTTTTCACAATCTGTTTTATCCTGGTTTTGCAGCTCTCAACATTTAGGCAATTAATTGATTTGAAAAACAGTTGGGCAATTGAGAAACATTTTGGCAAACCGTTAAGATTAAATGCATTTCAGTAACATGATGCCCTGACCAAGCTATGTATTCTATTCTGGAATAACTTGCACTCTCATAAAATTAATAGACAAATTTTTTTTGTTTAACAAATATTTGAGATCAAATTGTGTGAGATCATTTTATGCAACATCAGAGAATGTGAAATGTTAGTATGTAAATTCAACCATGCTCGCTATATTTTTATTGTGACTTCTTCATTACTGTACCCAACCTGGTATACATATGTAGCTGGTTTATTGTTACTGTGTGTGTGGCCTTGCATGGTTCCTGCGCACCCGTGAAACATTATTGAAAACGTTGGCAGCAGTGTTACAACAACTACGCAGAGATGAACTGTTTTGTTTTCTTGTTTAAATACTTTAAGATGCATTGGTGGAAGTAATTCTGAAAACTGGATGGGTTGAGCTCTGGAATTAAGGAGTAAAAAGCATATATGAAACTGGACCTGCGCATGGGGACAATGAAGGCAACTCGCAGTAACAATAAACCAGCCATACAATAATACCATATCAGATTGATTTCGTAGTGGTCTGGCCAGTGCGATACCCTAACACTATCTGCAAAAAATCACGGACTATGTATAGTCTCTTAATTTGCCGAAAATTCAAATTCAAGCCAAAATTATAGGCGCGCTTTCAAACTATGTATGTTTCCTAGTCCAATGACACCAGTTGTATATATGTATGTATGTATGTACATATTTATGTGCTTAACCACAGGGAAGGGAATCTCCCCAAAGAGGGGGGGATTGGCTGAAATCAAGCCATTTTATCTGCACTTTGAGGAGCGAACTATATAATTTTTAATCTCCATCCAGAGAGAGGGGAATTATGTACTTTTCCCACACCTTCTGATCCGCCAGTTGTTGAGTTTGCGTGACATCCAAGCGGAAGTTACTTCCAAGTCACATCCGAAATCCGATGATATTCATGGCGGTTTCCTAGACAGACAATTTGGACCACTGGAAACATCTTGATAGAATCTTGAAATACATTTCTTTACTTGATAGTATGTCTTTCCTTCTGGACATTCTAAAAAATTTACATTATATTTAGAAAGAAGGACTCAGATTTTCTTTAGTCACTTTCATGTCATAGACGTCATTCAAAACTTTGGTACTTTGAATCTCTTCCTCCTCCCATATAAAAAATAGAAATTTTCAAAACTTCCAAAGTATAAAAAAATACCGAATATTAACCTCAAAATCCATAATGTTTTAAAAATGCATTTTTATTCTGGAGTTTTTTTAAATTTTTTTAGGAAGAAGCAGCCAAGAAGAGACAGCATCGAATTCTGAAGGAATCCGGTTTAGAGAGGGCGAAGGACTTGGAAAGACGCTCTCAGTCGGCTGATATGACACTGCATGACCAAACTGGTGAGTGAGTGAGTGAGTGAGTGAGTGAGTGAGTAAGTGAGTGAGT
>OZ038445.1:1240763-1265763 GCA_964036265.1 Daptonema setosum
TTCTCTGGTTTTCTGTTACTCGTAAAAATTTTGGCGCCCAGATTTTATTAAAACTTGAATTTTCCCACGCGTTACGGTGCACTAAATTCATTGCTTACGTGGTTCCGGAAAATAAATTTCTGTAATAAGATACCCTGACCAAGCTATGTATACATATATTTATATCTGATGAGATTCAAATCCAGGGAATTTAATCTATCAAATCCTCTCGAATTTCATTCTAATTACTTTTGAATGCTTTTGACTAATGCATAATCAGGGTTTTCAGGTCCCATAGAAGAAAATTCGGTGCGCTATTTTCGATTCAACTCTGTTTCCGGCGAGAATTTCAGGTTTTTCCCACATTACAGCTGAAAAAAAAACAATCGAACGAAGCGCGAATTTCCTAGAAGGGTACGGCCACTAGCCGACGAGAAGGGGTGGGAAAAGTGGACTTCCCCGCTGTTTGGCTTTTTTTAGGAAAAGTAGAAATTGTTCCCTAAGGTGTAGGTAAAATGGCCTTTTTTCTGCCAATTCTCCCTCTTTGACGGAATTTCCTTCCTTTTGGATAACTGGCTCGTCCGTCAGGGATGTTACGTACAAAAGGATTGATTAAAATTAGAACATGGGTCATGACGGTAATGTGGAACTTGAACCACAGAAAACACTTTGTTGTGGCTTCTGACTCAAGTAATACGGTAGTTCCGTTTTATGACGGTACACAGTAGATAGTACCTAGTATATCTAGATTTTCGAAGATCACGATGCGATGTGATCACCATGGCATGCGTGGTAACCATCATCCAGCAGGAAAGAAATTTCAGGAACGGGATATCCTAACCAAGGTATGCATAATATTTGGGAAGATACGGTATAAGATCCGAAAGGATTGATGAATCGGAACAAGGGTCATGACGGTAATGGGGAACTTGAACCAAAGTAAACACTTTAGTGTGGCTTCCGACGCAGACAATACTGTAGTTCCGGTTTTCGTAGACAGTAACGAATTCATAAGAATGTTTTTATAACAAAATACCTGGAATCTAGTTCTTTAAAGATCACGATGCGATGTGTTATGATACAAATTTAAACGAACATGGTAAGATGTAAGTACGAATTTGATCGCATGCCTGGGAATAAATTCCAGAAACGGTATATCATGACATGAGTATGACCAAGGTATGTACATACATGTATATCGAGGGACGGCCGCTCCCTTAATATTCCCTTAATATGGTTCGATTAAGATAAGCTTTTTTGCGAGTATCTCGATCTAGCCTCATCGTATCGATTTCTAGCAGCGATGGGTAAAATGTGAAGGCTTCACTGAATCTTCAAAGGCTGAAGATTCATCTTTGAAGGCTTCTTGAAGATTCATTCAAAATGAAGGCTTCATTGAAGATTCGGTGAAGATTGACTTAGAATGAAGGCTTCACACATTTCCGTGTTACATCCAAATTCCAGCAGCTTTTCCAGAATATCCATGCAGGACAGATCCATGCAAATTAACAAACATATATGGGACTGACTACAGACAGACCCATGATATGTATTATACATTCTCGACATTGAAACAAATCACGGGTTTAATAAACTTCATTGAAAGATCAGACAACGAGAAAAAAATCACCGGGGTAAAATCAATAGAGCAAAATCAAGCAGCGCATCACCGGGTTTATGGAAGTTATATATCAGAGTAAGTGAAGAGAAAAAATAAACTAGTCAAAAAAGACGTGTTGTAGTTACATGATAAGTCACACACGAAAATATCTGACTACAAGAGGTAAACCAGCAACATCACAGCTAGACAGGAGTACCTGTGGTGCAGTTGGTAGCACGTATATGTACAAAACAGAAAGTCGTAGGCTCGAATCGCAACAGGAACTTAAATTTTTAAGTTTTTTGGCTCAGTTGATATTCAACTTTAATCACATGAACGGAATTACCAGTCTTCCAGATCGAGCATCGTTGCACCGTACGACTCAATGAGATCAAGGTTTCCGTGGTAAAGGACTTCTTGCTCCAGATTGGTAGCATTGAGTCGGTGTCTCTGTTGACCCAGAACGGCTCGGCACACACTGAAGAGTCGGCAGCCAATCGCGATAATGTCGGGAGCTCCTGTAAAGATTACGTTTTTATAAACTTATAAACGTTTGTTAACTGTTATAGGCCGGATAACGTTCTAGTAGAATTTTTTGGTAGGAATTTTTCAAATACCCATTTATGCCCGTTCACCCATACACATAGCTCTTAGAATACAAGTTTTTGGCAAGAATAAAAATCTAATTTTTGTACACACACCGGATTGGGTTAGAGCACATGATAGCCTATCAGAATAAACCTAAATTGAACATGTGAAACCACTCTAGATAACATGGCCACCTCCATTTATGGCCGATTAACCATACAAGTAATGACCCATGAGCAAGGGCTCTTAGAATACAAGTTTTAGGCAAGAATAATATTCTGATTTTGGGACACACACCGGTTTGGGTTACAGAATATGATAGGCTAACATAATTAACCTACATTGGACATGTGGCACCAGTTTAGATACCAGGGCCACCTCCATTTATGACTTATCACTCAAATTATGTACCATGAGCAACGGCTATTAAAATACAAGTTTTAAGCATGAATAATATTCTGATTTTGGGACACACACCGGTTTGGGTTACAGAATATGTTAGGCTAACATAATTAAACTACATTGGACATGTGGCACCAGTTTAGATACCAGGGCCACCTTCATTTATGACTTATCACTCAAATTATGTACCATGAGCAACGGCTATTAAAATACAAGTTTTAAGCATGAATAATATTCTGATTTTGGGACACACACCGGTTTGGGTTACAGAATATGATAGGCTAACATATTTAAACTACATTGGACATGTGGCACCAGTTTAGATACCAGGGCCACCTCCATTTATGACTTATCACTCAAATTATGTACCATGAGCAATGGCTATTAAAATACAAGTTTTAAGCATGAATAATATTCTGATTTTGGGACACACCACGGTTTGGGTTACAGAATATGATAGGCTAACATAATTAAACTACATTGGACATGTGGCACCAGTTTAGATACCAGGGCCACCTCCATTTATGACTTATCACTCAAATTATGTACCATGAGCAACGGCTATTAAAATACAAGTTTTAAGCATGAATAATATTCTGATTTTGGGACACACACCGGTTTGGGTTACAGACTATGATAGGCTAACATAATTAACCTACATTGGACATGTGGCACTAGTTTAGATACCAGGGCCACCTCCATTTATGACTTATCACTCAAATTATGTACCATGAGCAACGGCTATTAAAATACAAGTTTTAAGCATGAATAATATTCTGATTTTGGGACACACACCGGTTTGGGTTACAGAATATGATAGGCTAACATAATTAACCTACATTGGACATGTGGCACCAGTTTAGATACCAGGGCCACCTCCATTTATGACTTATCACTCAAATTATGTACCATGAGCAACGGCTATTAAAATACAAGTTTTAAGCATGAATAATATTCTGATTTTGGGACACACACCGGTTTGAGTTACAGAATATGATAGGCTAACATAATTAAACTACATTGGACATGTGGCACCAGTTTAGATACCAGGGCCACCTCCATTTATAACTTATCACTCAAATTATGTACCATGAGCAACGGCTATTAAAATACAAGTTTTAAGCATGAATAATATTCTGATTTTGGGACACACACCGGTTTGGGTTACAGAATATGATAGGCTAACATAATTAAACTACATTGGACATGTGACACCAGTTTAGATACCAGGGCCACCTCCATTTATGACTTATCACTCAAATTATGTACCATGAGCAACGGCTATTAAAATACAAGTTTTAAGCATGAATAATATTCTGATTTTGGGACACACACCGGTTTGGGTTACAGAATATGATAGGCTAACATAATTAACCTACATTGGACATGTGGCACCAGTTTAGATACCAGGGCCACCTCCATTTATGACTTATCACTCAAATTATGTACCATGAGCAACGGCTATTAAAATACAAGTTTTAAGCATGAATAATATTCTGATTTTGGGACACACACCGGTTTGGGTTACAGAATATGATAGGCTAACATAATTAAACTACATTGGACATGTGGCACCAGTTTAGATACCAGGGCCACCTCCATTTATGTCTTATCACTCAAATTATGTACCATGAGCAACGGCTATTAAAATACAAGTTTTAAGCATGAATAATATTCTGATTTTGGGACACACACCGGTTTGGGTTACAGAATATGATAGGCTAACATAATTAAACTACATTGGACATGTGGCACCAGTTTAGATACCAGGGCCACCTCCATTTACGACTTAACACTCAAATTATGTACCATGAGCAACGGCTATTAAAATACAAGTTTTAACCTTTAAGCATGAATAATATTCTGATTTTGGGACACACACCGGTTTGGGTTACAGAATATGATAGGCTAACATATTTAAACTACATTGGACACGTGGCACCAGTTTAGATACCAGGGCCACCTCCATTTATGACTTATCACTCAAATTATGTACCATGAGCAACGGCTATTAAAATACAAGTTTTAAGTATGAATAATATTCTGCTTTTGGGACACACACCGGTTTGGGTTACAGAATATGATAGGCTAACATAATCAAACTAAATTGGACATGTGGCACCAGTTTAGATACCAGGGCCACCTCCATTTATGACTTATCACTCAAATTATGTACCATGAGCAACGGCTATTAAAATACAAGTTTTAAGCATGAATAATATTCCGATTTTGGGACACACACCGGTTTGGGTTACAGAATATGATAGGCTAACATAATTAACCTACATTGGACATGTGGCACCAGTTTAGATACCAGGGCCACCTCCATTTATGACTGTTTTTTCCTATATGCCAAACAAATTAAACGTGTCAAACCTTTAGACAATCGTGTTCGCGTAGTTTGAAAAGCATCATGTCCAACCAGTTCTGGCGTTCGGTTCTGTATAAAAAAATTCATCAATCTAGAGAAATAAATCGTGAAAATACTAAGTTTTTTTCAACAATACAAGAAATTAAGGTTTCAAGACAAGCAAACAGTCGGAACTAATGATATATCAATGTAAGAGAAAGATAATTTTACGTAAAAAATTATAATGTAAGTTTATTGCTGAACCATACGAAAATAAACGTAATTTCGATCTGTTTTAGAAAGACGACAACGGAAAACATCTGACAAGAAATCATAAATTCAGACGAGAACTCACTCTGAAAGTGCAGCCAATTCGAGGGGAGCCCGAGACATAGATTCACCGAAGCCAATGCTGAATGAACGACCGTCTTCTATGGAAGGAATCACGTAGGCAACGTCTTCCAACTCAACCACTTTCATTGGCGCGTGACTCACGGCGTCCTGAATGAAAATACTGTTTTACTGGAACTTCTTCACTACTCGATCAGGGCAAACTAATACGACATGAGAAAGTTGTTTTCATAGAGACTAGACTAGATAGGCTGAAGAAACTGACGGCCGTAAAGTGGTGACAGTAAAGTGGCTTTCTACAAGCATTACAATACAACACATATAACTCTGGGAACGGGTAAGAAAATGAATACACCGTGAGGTAGGAAGAAAGCGACTCAAGTTTCGTGATCGTTATCCGTTGAAATAAAATAATTTGTTTAGTGTAACAGATGTACATAATCGGGTTTTATCTCGAGTATGACATTTTAGAGAGATTTTATCTGAGACTAATAAAAAAAAAACTGTCCATTCGGTGATAGAAAACAAACCAGATCATTCGGGTACCACTATAGTCGTGGACTGAAGCTGTCGTTGTTCTCGTGGTGCACACAAAGGATCACCCAGTTCTCCGGCTGATAACGAGGTTTCTAAAAGAGAATAATGGAGCTTAGTGATACACAAAGTCAAACGTGCAATGCTTCATGGACACACTTCATCTCAGTCTCAGGAACAGGAAATGACGCAATACCAGTTACTATTTTAGCAAAAAAGTTTGAAAAGTAACGGGCTCTAAACTTTTAAGTCTAAAAATCACTTACGAAAGCAAAGCTACCTATCCAAAGCCACTAGCAGAAGAGAATGGAACAAAAAACCGGGACTGGTAAAATGTTATAGCTACTATTCAGTCGATATCCCCCACCCCAACGTCTTCCCTCTTTGGAAAGATTCCTATTTCAGAGCATCAATAAGGCCGCAAACGTGACATACCGAATAGAAGACTAACCTTGGTTCCGGGCTTGTGTTGCTTGATTTGCAGCCACGATCCAATACAAACTTGACGTTCAATCATCGCTGACTCATCGCAAGCGGTCCAAACAAACAAAGTCCAGAAACGGTGTCATTTTCTTATGAGATCTGAAACGATGATGGCTAATGAAAAGATAGCAGAGAGCCAAGTAAATTATCGACCTAAATACAACGCTGGATGAGTGTCCAACCCGGCTCGGACGAATAAAAAAATGCATCTATTTTTTCAAGAATTAAAATAAAAATCAAATACATTTTTCGGTTCAATATATTTTGACTATATTAACAGCTATCAAGAAAACAACGACAAAAAATATGAAGAAAATAAGTTAAAATAATTTTTCAGATTAAAAATTTTATGAAAATCCAAAATTCAATAAAAATTTAATTTTGGATCACAGCAAAGTCAACGAACAGTCTGTCGACGATAAGAGTTAGTGAGTGAGTGAGTGAGTGAGTGAGTGAGTGAGTGAGTGAGTGAAGTGAGTGAGTGAGTGAGTGAGTGAGTGAGTGAGTGAGTGAGTGAGTGAGTGAGTTAGTGAGTTAGTGAGTGAGTGAGTGAGTGAGTGAGTTAGTGAGTGAGTGAGTGAGTGAGTGAGTGAGTGAGTGAGTGAGTGAGTGAGTGAGTGAGTGAGTGAGTGAGTGAGTGAAGTGAAGTGAGTGAGTGAGTGAGTGAGTGAGCGAGTGAGTGAGTGAGTGAGTGTGTTAGTGAGTGAGTGAGTGAGTGAGTGAGCGAGTGAGTGAGTAAGTTAGTGAGTGAGTGAGTGAGTGAGTGAGTGAGTGAGTGAGTGAGTGAGTGAGTGAGTGAGTGAGTGAGTGAGTGAGTGAGTGAATGAGTGAGTGAGTGAGTGAGTGAGTTGAGTGAGTGCGAGAGTGAACGAGTGAGTGAGTGTGTTAGTGAGTGAGTGAGTGAGTGAGTGAGTGAGCGAGTGAGTGAGTGAGTGAGTGAGTGAGTGAGTGAGTGAGTGAGTGAGTGAGTGAGTTGAGTGAGTGAGTGAGTGAGTGAGTGAGTGAGTGAGTGAGTGAGTGAGTGAGTGAGTGAGTGAGTGAGTGAGTGAGTGAATGAGTTAGTGAGAAAATTTCCCTCCCTTTGGAGAATTAGCTCGTCCGCCACTGTGCTGAATAGATGCGTTAACTATGTATAACGCGTAAACAAACACATGTATACAATGTAAGTAAATGTATATGAATATAGTCGCATTGCAATGAAAACGCCATTTCGGCTGAGAGATACGCTAGTAAGGTGCTACTGGACATAATCACGTTTGTAAAACTTTTCCATCCATAAAACCAACTGCATTTTCAATTGTTGGAAACGATGTGTACAGTGATCAGCGGCGACAATCAGCAAAGCAAATCATTCAGCCCGAGCAAATCATGTATCAAGCAAGTGAAGATTCATTTAAGAAGGCTTCATGAAGATTCATTCAAAATGAAGGCTTCAATGAAGATTCGGTGAAGATTGACTCAGAATGAAGGCTTCATCCCTTTGTGAAGGCTTCAAATGAAGATTCAGTGAAGCCTTCACAATTTACCCATCGCTGATTTCTAGTCTGTTTCATTGGTTTTCTTTATTTAGAATGGTACGGTAATACGTAAAAAGGATGGCTGAATTGGAACATGGGTCATGTCATGAAGTTAATGTGGAATTTGAACCATATAGCAAACACTTTGTTGTGGCTTCTGCTGACTCACCTAACAGAATATGTAGTTCCGGTTAATAGCGATAACTGAAGTAGATGCAGAAGAATCCATAGAAAAAGTTTTTGATCTTAAGATACTCACTTTGGGATGCGTTTTATTTATTGCTGAACCATGGTTTCTTGTTGCTAAGAACGTTTTTTGGCGAACAATTTGAGTTCAAATCTGTTTTTTTGTGCACTTTTGAAGTTTCGAAAAACGAAAACTTCTTCTATCCTATCCTATCACACTATGAGAAGTGTGGTCATTGCTTGTGGATTGAGCTAACCAGTTTACTAGAACAAACTTTACAGTATTAGGATACCCTGCCTCAACTACAACCATTATATAGTTTGACATTTGACCTTACGACATAAAGCAACAATTTGTGACATGAAAAGACATAATGAGTGTCAATCTTGGAGTGACATTTAATGACATTTAGATACATTTCGTGAAATTTCGCCAAATATCACTCTGTGTCATGTAGTACAATTACCACATTCATACACAATGTTTGACATTGCACTAATTGACTTCGGCATTTGTAAGATACATACATACACAATTAGGATTCCGGAACCATTATATGTAGAGCATTCAATATTGACTAAATAGCACAAGCGGACAAGATAGGAAATGAAAGTGGAATTCCCCCCTCTTTGGCAGTTCCAAAACGAAGACAATGTTCCTTAAGGTGGGGGTAGAATGACGTAAAAACATATTTTTTCTCCTCGTTAAGGGAATTCCTGTCCCTTTGAAGGATTGGCCCGTCGCCACCAGTGAACTAAGTTTCATGAAGAGTTGACCCACTGGCGACGAGTCAAACCTTTAAAGGGAGGGGAATCTTCCCAAAGAGGGGGAATAAGCAGAAATCATGCCATTTTACCTACATCCTCGAGAACAAGTTATTCCCTTAAAAACCGCCGAAGAGAGGGGAATTCTACTTTCCCCACTCATTTACCGTCCGCTGGTATGTTGACTCATCAAACGGTCACTGCCCACTGGTCACTTAATGGACATAAAAGACAACCATTTTGAGTGACATTCAAAGTTTATTCATTCATTCATTCTTTCATTCATTAACTATAACTATCATTCAGTGACATGACACCTTTAAGATTTGTTAATGGTTAAATTTGTACGAAATACACATGTACGAAATGTGCACTTTTACGAATGTAAATGTAAACATCATCTTGCAATTAATGAATTCGTACCAATGTATTTAGTGACGATGTATAGTGGTAAAGCAAACATAAGTTTAAGTAAACGTAAAGTATAAGTATAAGTAAACGTATAAATTTATGTAAACCTATAGACAGACGATAGGGGGAACGGGTAATGAGGATTTCCCTACTCTTTGGTAGAATCTAAAAGTGGAGTTTGTACTTTGGGGTGCAGGTACTGTAATGTTAAATTATGTCTTGTTTATTATTACCGCGTGTGGACTTGGATTGTCCCTGCGCGCATGTGAAACATTATGCCCAGTTTTATCCTGTCTTTTCCTCATCAACTTAAATTTTTTTAACCCACTCAGTTTTCGGAAGTATTTTCACCAATGCATCTTGAAAGTTCTAAAAATGAAATTAAAATACTTCATAGAACCAAAGTTGTTGTAACACTGTCACCAAGTTGTTAAAATGTTTCACATGCGCACAGGGACGATGCAAATTCACACGCTGCAACAATAAACCAGCCATAGGCAAAAAACGTAAAGGGCGACGGTTCACTTGAAATGATTAAGAAACGAATACTGCACCGACAAAGAATGTGCATAAATGAAACATTTCACTGGCACAGTTAATCATGTTGGACTTTACAACAGTTAATCACTTAGTTTGAGTCAACAATGTTTCACATTCACGTGGTTGGAGAACATTAATCGGATTTTCTGGTTAACATCAACAAACTCACATTATTACTTATGTATATTTGGTTATCTGACAGAAGAGCCACCCGTCTCTAAGTACGGATATAGGCCTCGTAAGTGATTACAAGAAATAATTTCACTAATAAAACGAACTCGAGAATGATTGTGTCGTTAATCTAAGCTGGTTGTTGGTTTCTCGGAGTTCCCGGAACATTAAGAGGCCACATTCATTACGCAAATGCAGTTATTTATACATTATTCCGTCTTTAGCGCATCACAGAGACAGGCACATCTGAATATCAATAGAATACAGGCACTAGCGGACGAGAAGGGAGAAGGGGGTAAAAAGGATGCCCCCCTCTTGGGCAAGTTTAAAAAATTTTTAACTTGCTTCCTTAATGTGTAGATAAAATGGCCTAACTGCTGCCAATCCCCCTTCTATGTAATAATCCGTCCCTCTGGAGGTTTTCTCTCGTCCGCCAGTTTCTAGGTTCTAGGGTTATAGGTTCTAGGTTCTAGGGTTATAGGTTCTAAGTTCTAGGGTTACAGGTTCTAGGTTCTAATGTTGCAGGTTCTAGGTTCTAGGGTTACAGGTTCTAGGTTCTAGGGTTACAGGTTCTAGGTTCTAGGGTTACAGGTTCTAGGTTCTAGAGTTACAGGTTCTAGGTTCTAGGGTTACAGGTTCTAGTTTATAGAGTTACAGGTTCTAGGTTCTAGGGTTACAGGTTCTAGGTTCTAGGGTTACAGGTTCTAGGTTCTAGGGTTACAGGTTCTAGGTTCTAGGGTTACAGGTTCTAGGTTCTAGGGTTACAGGTTCTAGGTTCTAGAGTTACAGGTTCTAGGTTCTAGGTTTACAGGTTCTAGTTTATAGAGTTACAGGTTCTAGGTTCTAGGGTTACAGGTTCTAGGTTCTAGGGTTACAGGTTCTAGGTTCTAGGGTTACAGGTTATAGGTTCTAGGGTTACAGGTTATAGGTTCTAGGGTTACAGGTTATAGGTTCTAGGGTTACAGGTTATAGGTTCTAGGGTTACAGGTTATAGGTTCTAGGGTTACAGGTTATATGTTCTAGGGTTACAGGTTATAGGTTCTAGGGTTACAGATTATAGGTTCTAGGGTTACAGGTTCTAGGATCTACGGTTACAGGTTCTAGGATCTACGGTTACAGGTTCTAGGTTTCGTAGTTCACTTTGCGAGCAATCAAATTATCAATCCCAATCATAGATTCTATCCTATATTATCGAAATTTCATTCCAGCCTCCTAATCGCTTTTTAAACTACATATTATTCATTGTAAGAGTTTTTGTATTTTTGTTTTTGTTTTTTTATTTCATTTTTTAGCACGGGAAACCACATTCATTTGAGGCATATAATTTCAGCTTTGGGGTTAGGATAGGTAAATATAAAGTCACAGATTTTCTAGTTTTCATTACATTAGGAAATCAACACCATTCACAAAATTAGTTTATTTATACTCCTCATTGATGTTTGTAATATTGTTGATTTTCATTCGTTAATACCGTCATTTTTACTCATCATGAATGTAATATCGCTGATTTTCATTGATGATTACGGTTATTTTTACTTTATCTTTGCGGTGAAATTGCTGATTTTCATCTATTAAACGACTTTCTTACTTTTGTACTCACATGGTTACTTATGTAATTATATTGCGTACCTGTGGGTGATATCTGATGATGGAATATGCAATATAAAAAATACTAAAGACAAACAAAAACTAATTAATTAGACACACGTTATAGCCGATCCAGGGTTTCTTGTTAGATAAAAAGTTTTTGGCGCGCAGTTTGAATTCAAATATGCTTTTGGCGCGTTTTTTCAATTTCTACAAGAGAAACAATTACTTTTGTAGTTTACTAGAAAATTTTATCTCTGATAGAAGAAATCACATACGACATTCACTTCTGTGGCTATAAACACGTGGAATGGTACATATTTGGGCGACCTTCATACGGTCAATTATCAATTTGGAACCACTTAATGTTGTAAATAACACGATTAAATCAATCACATTATGGCGTTCAGCATTCTTAATCGAAAATAATGAGTTGTGCTTGTATATTAGTATGTGATCTTTAGCAGCTGAAATTTTCGATTTGGTTTGAACGCGCGCCGAAATTTGAATGCGCGCCAAAATGATTATGATTCATAGAAATTACAGGGTTTCTTGTCAGCCAACAAAATTTGGGCGCGCAGTTTGAATTCAAATTAGTTTTTGGTGCAGTTACAAAAATCAGGATAAATAAACACTATTCCATATAACATTTGCAAAAACATACGAGAACTGCGCTTAATTCATCGCATACAGGCGTGATCGACCTATAAATTTTTTCATTATTAAAGATTTTTTAAATTTTTTTCATTATTTTTTAATTTTGTATTTTTCAAGTTTTTTGATAACAAGAAACCCTGATCAAGCTATATACATGATCAGACATTCCACATGTTATCGAATTTCCGGGAACACTCATGACTGCATGACTTTATCGCGTTATCCATTACCATTTGGTGTTGCTCCAATGGCCGAGCGGTTAAGAGGTTGATCTAACACGGCAGGGTGCGCGAGTTCAAGGCCTAGACACTGAGAGTTTCAGATTACATATGTATCTATCTTTACGTTTGAATGGGTCTGATGGTATTTTTTATTGAATAAAAGACACGCTTTTTCACACGAATAAGATCCAATTCTTCTGTATTTATGTATGTACAATCGTTTTATTCGATCATAAAATACATAGTAATTAGACATGATAACTGTCAATAAGTGATGTGTGAATAGGTTATGTTAATGAGTTATAAGTCTCAATAAATCAACCGATGATCGATTGTCAGACTAACAAGAACAGAAATTGTGAATCCATAATATATAATATATATGTATTACCCAATAGTTTTAGTTCGGCTATAGTTTCTTGTTTTATTTTGTTTTTTTTTTATATCCAAAAACCACAAAAGTTTGGTTTTCTACCTTCACTGAAGGAGTTTTATCGGTTCCTACAACTATAATAAAAGAAAGTAGCTTTAGTTTACTAGTTAGCTGGAATTAAGTCGTTTCAGTCATTTGAAGTGTACGCGGTCACAGAAAACAAATTAAAATACAAGAAACTGCAAACAAGCTATAATTCGGCAAACCCCCAAATTAAAATATATAATTCTCCATTGATGAAATGATGGTAATCCAAAACAGCTCGTTAGATGTTGCCGCGATTGTTGCTGCTGCTCCGCATAGCGATCCAGGCCGGGTTTTCCTGTAAATATTGTATTTTGGATTCACATGTGTGTGTGTGTAAAGATTTTTGTTTTGGACACAATACAGTTTTTCCATTATATACAAGGACAAAACGACTGTATTTGTATCGGACAAAAAAGACTGTATTTGTATCGGACAAAAAAGACTGTATTTGTATCGGACAAAAACATGTTACTAAATACTTATATGAAAAAAATGTCCATAAGAGGACAAAACAACGTAACTATAAAAAGTGGTGGATTAGGAATTTGGAGTAAAACAAAGGAGAAATAGGACTTTTCCTGAGCACCTCTACCCAACTGAACGGAACCTCGATAAGTTTTAATTTTTTTTAAACAGTTTTTCTTATTAGCTGAGTTGCGTTATCATTGGTTTATTTTCATAATTATTGTAATTTTTTAAGTATTGGTTGAAAAAAAGTGCTCAGATAAATTTTGATATTTTTACTGAAGAATACTATAATTCTACGGACACTATAATAATTGAGGTACAGGACTGACAACCAAAATTACAAGACATACGACATACAAAAAGACAGAACAAAAAAGCACAAATATAAACTTTTCCGTGACGTTTTGCAAAAATCAATTATTTTGCCGACGACGGGGTTTGATCAAAACCCAACTAGGCTCTGCCTGGAATTGTTTTTTTAGAAAATTTATTATTCTTTTTTTTATATAAAAAAAATCTAAACATCAAACACTGATTTGCTACATTACTCCTCCACTCACTCACTCACTCACTCACTCACTCACTCACTCACTCACTCACTCACTCACTCACTCACTCACTCACTCACTCACTCACTCACTCACTCACTCACTCACTCACTCACTCACTCACTCACTCACTCACTCACTCACTCACTCACTCACTCACTCACTCACTCACTCACTCACTCACTCACTCACTCACTCACTCACTCACTCACTCACTCACTCACTCACTCACTCACTCACTCACTCACTCACTCACTCACTCACTCACTCACTCACTCACTCACTCACTCACTCACTCACTCACTCACTCACTCACTCACTCACTCACTCACTCACTCACTCACTCACTCACTCACTCACTCACTCACTCACTCACTCACTCACTCACTCACTCACTCACTCACTCACTCACTCACTCACTCACTCACTCACTCACTCACTCACTCACTCACTCACTCACTCACTCACTCACTCACTCACTCACTCACTCACTCACTCACTCACTCACTCACTCACTCACTCACTCACTCACTCACTCACTCACTCACTCACTCACTCACTCACTCACTCACTCACTCACTCACTCACTCACTCACTCACTCAATCACTCACTCACTCACTCACACACTCGCTCACTCACTCACTCCCTCACTCACTCACTCACTTACCATCTCATATTCATAGAAGCATTGTCTCATGGGCCACATGTCCTCGATACATGTTCGATATGCGTTCGACCAGATCAGGGGAACCGAGGATGGTGCGCAGAAGTGGTTGCATAATTCCGCTTTCCGCTGATTGGTCTGATATCGATCACAGCATGGACGGTGATCCTGTAATGGAAAAAAGCGGTGATTAGAAGAATGTGAGGGAAGATAATGGTTCACTTAGATTTCAACTGGCTTCAGGGCCATCGCCATATTGGCAAAAGGGATTTTGGTCACTTAAGTTACAGAGTGAAATACGGAATTTCCGACATCACAATCACACTGACAGAACTGGTTGCATACACAAACTGAATGTATATGGAGCATATGAGGATCAAAAACAAAGGAAACAGATCGCTATAACGTAGAAAAGCTGATAAACTTGCGATAATTTATCTCGTTGAACTGCCTAATCTCATTGTTTCGCATGTATGAAGATAGTTTTACTGAAGTTCGAAAAAAAATAGTGGACTTTCGAATTTCTTCTCATAATCAATCGAGGAAGCTAAAAAGGACTTTTCTCGCTTGTCTAGTCTAATAAGTAGGCTGCCAGCTTCGGAATACCTGACTTGAGACCCTGATCTCTGAGGTTTCTGTCTTTGCCCTTCAGTTCATTCAACTCTCTGGCCACTACGAAAACACCCTTCTGTTATGGCATGTATCAGTGCACCCTGTTGGCGGACGAGCTAATTCTCCAAAGGGAGAGAAATTTCTTCAAAGATGGGGGAATTGGCAGATTTTAGGACATTTTACCTACACCTCAGGGAACAAATTAAATTTTTTTTTAAAGTGCCAAAGAGAGGGGACTTCCACTTTTCCCTCCCCTTCTCGTCCGCTAGTGGTGCACCCTGTTAGCTTCAGCAATAAAGAATTCCCAGTAATCAAATTAGACAAACCTCAAATCGGGAAAAACAGTACAACACGTTGCGAAACTCATCGGGCGTGCATCGTTTGGAGAAATACGCGTTTTTGAACTGTAATGGTTGAATGACTGACTGACTGACTGACTGACTGACTGACTTGACTGACTGACTGACTGACTGACTGACTGACTGACTGACTGACTGACTCGACTGACTGACTGACTGACTGACTGACTGACTGACTGACGAACGGACGGACTGACTGACTGACTGACTGACTGACTGACTGACTGACTGACTGACTGACTGACTGACTGACTGACTGACTGACTGACTGACTGACTGACTGACTGACTGACTGACTGACTGACTGACTGACTGACTGACTGACTGACTGACTGACTGACTGACTGACTGACTGACTGACTGACTGGCCAACCGAAATTTTGTCAAATCTTGTATACGAGCAAACAGAGTTTGCGCAGGATTCACTTACTTTCCCTGGACCCGACGTACAACAATATCTGATCCTCTCATCTGGTGTGAGCTAAAAGACTCACTCACTCACTCACTCACTCACTCACTCACTCACTCCACTCACTCACTCACTCACTCACTCACTCACTCACTCACTCACTCACTCACTCACTCACTCACTCACTCACTCACTCACTCACTCACTCACTCACTCACTCACTCACTCACTCACTCACTCACTCACTCACTCACTCACTCACTCACTCACTCACTCACTCACTCACTCACTCACTCACTCACTCACTCACTCACTCGCTCACTCACTCACTCACTCACTCACTCACTCACTCACTCACTCACTCACTCACTCACTCACTCACTCACTCACTCACTCACTCACTCACGTCACTCACTCACTCACTCACTCACTCACTCACTCACTCCACTCACTCACTCACTCACTCACTCACTCACTCACTCACTCACTCACTCACTCACTCACTCACTCACTCACTCACTCACTCTCTCACTCACCCACTCACTCACTCACTCACTCACTCACTCACTCACTCACTCACTCACTCACTCACACTCACTCACTCACTCACTCACTCACTAACTCACCCACTCACTCACTCACTCACTCACTCACTCACTCACTCACTCACTCACTCACTCACTCACTCACTCACTCACTCACTCACTCACTCACTCACTCACTCACTCACTCACTCACTCACTCACTCACTCACTCACTCACTCACTCACTCACTCACTCACTCACTCACTCACTCACTCACTCACTCACTCACTCACTCACTCACTCACTCACTCACTCACACTCACTCACTCACTCACTCACTCACTCACTCACTCACTCACTCACTCACTCACTCACTCACTCACTCACTCACTCACTCACTCACTCACTCACTCACTCACTCACTCACTCACTCACTCACTCACTCACTCACTCACTCACTCACTCACTCACTCACTCACTCACTCACTCACTCACTCACTTACCGTTCGGTATTGCTGACCCCTGACTGTCGTGAATCTCGGTTGCTGATTACGGTAGTTCGGTTCTTGTGCTGTGACCAGACAAAAATGCACCCATAATAAAAATATTAAATGAAGTCTGATCATTTTAGCCGAGTTTCTGAAATGAAACTATACTATAATTTGAAGAAAAAAATCCGAAAAACAAAAAACGTGTACGTATCCAACTTAGAATGTGATTCCATGTCCATCAGTAAGAAAACTGACTGGAAAGTGAAAAATATACACAAGTAAGTTCATTTATTATATAATGCAATGCAGTATTTAATCTAGTCTAATACGAAAGTTCTTTTTATTCAGTATTTGATCTTCCTTAACTTACATCACCTTGAACTTATAACAAAGCATCCCGTTCTTGTTGAATAACCATAACCCGTCTTCACGTGTAGTAAAATCATGTAATAAAAACTTAGTAATAATGAAACTCAGATACATATCATAGTGAATTTGTCTATTTTCAATTTGAAAACGATATTGCCCATCCTGCATTTTCGGTTACGCAAAGATAGTTTTCAAATCAGATTCTTGAGCGCAAAATTGTTAAGTACTTTATGTACGAACGTTGGTCCTCATTCATAGGCTATGTGATCATAATAAAAATAAAATAATAATAATACTAATAACAACAATAAAAATGTTTTGATATTAATTACTAACTATTACCGTAAATTTGGCTGTTTAAAAAAAAACCGAAAACTGTAATCGTTCTCCGAACACACACGCACAATTGATATCGGTAATTATAGGTTTGCACATAATTATAGTTTTGCGTTGATCATTTACGAAAATCATCTTGTTTTTATTATTTTAACGCGTCATACATTTTTCTTCATTGGAAAAAGGCTGTTTTCTCAACGATTTTCTCAATTCACGTTCAGATAATGGATGTCGTTTTTTTAAATAAAACTAAGATTTTGCTTCGAAACAAATTTGTGTTGCATATCTGAATCCTGTATGAATTCAACAAGGCGTACTGAAACATATACATAGACAGGTCTTGGATTCGAATCTTACCAGGAACTTAAAATTAAAATAAATTAAATTAAACATTAATATAGCGGTGTTAATTACATAGTTGTGAATGAAACGACGCCGAGAACGTCCTAATCCTAAATACAGTCAGTGAGCGTGTACGTGATTTTAGAAACATTTTCCAAACAATCTTAAGTTTTATCTAAAGAACGCGTGACAATCCGAAGTTGTTTTTGTTTGTTTGTTCCCATGAACAGGTAATTAATAAACTTCAAAAGATGTGACGGAACCTGACGTTTTGAACTTTGGAGTTTTTGTAATTGCCCGTCAATATGTTGGAAATTACGAAAAAAAATCTTCATACTTATGTCATGAGAGGTCAACCAAATTTCAAACCATGAGAAAATTAAGAAAAATCATGAATGGCAAACGTTTTACAAACGCTACTTGAATTACACGCGTAACACAAACACTGCCGTGTATGACTTGCCCGACAGAATATGTATCAACACAAGGAAGGGGACATGGAATCAGTGTGTCTTATAAATATCAGTAAGAGGGAAAAGTGGAAATCCCCTTTTCGGCGATTGCTTGACACCTAGAGGTGTTGGTGAAATGATCTAGTATCCGCCAATTACCGCCCGGCTCGGAAAGATTCTCCTCCATTTGAACGTTCGGATATTCCCCTCAGCCAATAGACGCAATTTTACAATACTCAGTAAAAGTTTTGGTCGGTAGAATTCTTCTTTTACATCTGAAAAATTGTTGCAACGATGCGAATTTTGACAGAAACGTAAAACAAACAGAAAAAAAGTTATGGAAAAGTCCTGACAGACAGTGTGCGTTTGATGTTTCGCTGTACGTCAGTTTTAGTATTCCCTGCGAAATTTTGTTACTATCTACTTTTAACATCTACTTAACCCATACGATATGAAATTTTGTTAGTATCTACTTTTAACATCTACTTAACCCGTACGAATTGAACATTTTGTTAGTATCTACTTTTTACATCTACTTAACCCGTACGAATTGAACATTTTGTTAGTATCTACTTTTTACATCTACTTAACCCGTACGAATTGAACATTTTGTTAGTATCTACTTTTTACATCTACTTAACCCGTACGAATTGAACATTTTGTTAGTATCTACTTTTTACATCTACTTAACCCGTACGAATTGAACATTTTGTTAGTATCTACTTTTTACATCTACTTAACCCGTACGAATTGAACATTTTGTTAGTATCTACTTTTTACATCTACTTAACCCGTACGAATTGAACATTTTGTTAGTATCTACTTTTTACATCTACTTAACCCGTACGAATTGAACATTTTGTTAGTATCTACTTTTTACATCTACTTAACCCGTACGAATTGAACATTTTGTTAGTATCTACTTTTTACATCTACTTAACCCGTACGATATGAAAATTTTGTTAGTATCTACTTTTAACATCTACTTAACCAATACGATATGAAATTTTGTTAGTATCTACTTTTAACATCTACTTAACCAATACGATATGAAATTTTGTTAGTATCTACTTTTAACATCTACTTAACCCATACGATATGAAATTTTGTTAGTATCTACTTTTAACATCTACTTAACCCATACGATATGAAATTTTGTTAGTATCTACTTTTAACATCTACTTAACCCATACGATATGAAATTTTGTTAGTATCTACTTTTAACATCTACTTAACCAATACGATATGAAATTTTGTTAGTATCTACTTTTAACATCTACTTAACCCATACGATATGAAATTTTGTTAGTATCTACTTTTTACATCTACTTAACCAATATGATATGAAATTTTGTTAGTATCTACTTTTAACATCTACTTAACCAATACGATATGAAATTTTGTTAGTATCTACTTTTAACATCTACTTAACCCATACGATATGAAATTTTGTTAGTATCTACATGTATGTACTTAACCCGTACGATATGAATATAAACAAAAAATGAAAGGTGGCGTTTCGTCCCTAAATCGAGACGCCTGGATTGGTGGGACTCATCAGTCGATAATCAATTCAAAAATAAAAAATAGTGAGGAGAAGAGGTGAGAAATAAAATTAACTTAACCCATGTAGATCACGAGTGTGTAATACTCATTTACTCATTCACTTGTCAGGTATCATACTCAAAACATGTTTGTAATGCAATCAAGTATTATACCAAACTGTGTAAGAGTTTGGAGTATGAGTTGTTGTTTGCATGTTCAACAAATTTATTTGAATTAAAATATTAGTTAGTATCTACATACTTTTACCATCTACTTAACCCGTACGATATGAAAAATTATTTAACCTGGCGATTTTTCAAATCTACTTAACCTGACAATTCGACAGAGAATCATTAGTAAAAAACTAACGTGTGTTGTGGATATAAAGGAACACAAGTCAGTTAAGAGTTAAGACACAAAGTCTGCCAAGAAATCTCAATGTTTCTAAGCATATAGTGGGTTATGATAAACCTTTCCGAATTTGTCATGAAATAATCTACAACCACACAAAAACCTGAAAAACAGATATTTCGTCGTATGTTTAATCTCTGCGGCCTAAAGGTTTACGAAAAATTTATTGGAGGGAAAAGACGAAAAACTGTACACATATTCTCGGAAAACTTTCAAATACGACGAAACAGAGCTAAAGTGCTATTTCTCTATGTTTCTGTACATAAAATCATGTACACCTTTTTGGGAAGGTTTATCATAACCGACTATAACATTTGTATTCAATCATTAAGTGAGATGAACTCCTAGGGGTGTTTTCAGAGTCCAAAGGAAAGTAAAAGAAAAATCTGTAACACATTATGATCAAAAAATGTATGTAAAGTGTATTCCAGAGAAAACTTTTTCGGTCAAAACTTTTACAGACTTACCTTTCCTCTTCTTTCCCTTGGCATTCTGAAAGCACCCTGAGCAAAATATAAATTTTATTCAATAATATTTTATTATGCTTACATGATTATGAATACTTACTGTACACAAGCATCTCGATAATGTAATAAAAACCCATAGGTGCATGGAAATGTGTGTGTGAACAAAATTACTCCTGTGGGAGTTACGTTATGTATTGACGACTGATTGTAATGACTGATAATTAACGGGTTTCGATTTTAGATTCATTTCGCTCCGCAAAATGGGTTTTAGATTCATTTCGCTTTGAATATGGTTCATATGTGCGTTACTCATGTGAGCTGTGACACGCACTAGCGGACGGGAAGAGGAAGGAAAAGGGGAATATCCCCTCTTTAACAAGTTAAAAAGGTGCAAATAGTTGCTAAGATGTAGGTAAAACGGCTTCAGAACTGTCAATTCCCCCTCTCTAAGGAAATTCCCATCTTTCAGCGGTTTCGCTTGTCCATCCATCAGTATTGAGACAAAAACAAAATGACACAGTTTTCTCTCTCCGTGAAAACGCAACAAACCTTTCCTGCAAACATAAAAAAGGGTTTCTAGTTGTTCTGATCACCGTTATTTATCATCAGTTAGTCATAGTCATAGAGTGATTACGTACATAAGTGAGTGAGTGAGTGAGTGAGTGAGTGAGTGAGTGAGTGAGTGAGTGAGTGAGTGAGTGAGTGAGTGAGTGAGTGAGTGAGTGAGTGAGTGAGTGAGTGAGTGCGTGAGTGAAAAAAGTGAGTGAGTGAGTGAGTGAGTGAGTGAGTGCGTGAGTGAAAAAAAGTGAGTGAGTGAGTGAACGATTGAGCGAAAGAGTAAATAAGCGAACGAATCAGTGAGTAAGTGAGGATTGTTATAACTTTTGTTATATTCAGAATTTTACTAAAATGTCTAAGTAAAAAACTATTAGCACACAACTTCTAGACTACATGCGAAATCGCAGATACACACTACGAAATCATTAAACTTGTTTTGTTTATTATCGAAATCATGTTTATGATGGCGTGTATGTAAATTGTAAACTCTTTGCTGCAGAATGACCTTTCTATATGTTTATTGCTCTTTTGAAGTTACTGATAATTAATCGTGTAAACCTTTTGAGTTTTACGGTAAACAAGGTTAGCAAACAAACGTAAAGAAAAATAATGGTGGTCCGCACTAAACTATGTACATTTCGCATTTCTTTGGTTGTGTAGAGAAACACAATTAGAAAAACAAAACAAGCTAAAGGGCTACCTGGGATTTATGTAAGTAAAAAGTTGTAGTGTTAACTAATACAACTTTGAATCGTTAGCTGCATCAAATGTGAGAGAAGGTGACGCAAAACAGTGGACTGTTCGACTCAACTCAACCCATCAGCTGTATGCTATGTATAACATGCAATCATCATGTTCAGTGGGTGTTACCAGTGTTGGACAAGTTAACGTGTCATTTGCTTATTTGAAACTCAAGAAGTTACATCAGTGCTTGTATCACTTTTTATCTTCGATGAAAATGCTCTGAAATCAGGTGAGATATGAATATTCACAGGCATGTTGTTGCATCGACTGTAAAACACGCAATACTGAACCTAACCGAAAATTTGAAACTTCAGCATATCTCGCAAAGAATGTACTATTACCATTGAAAAGTTCGAGTCGTTAAAACTCATCTATAAAAAGGTCATAGAAAAAATCATTGACCACGCCTCGCTGGACGCTCTGTACATAAATTGTTGTTGTTGTTGTTGTTGTTGTGTTGTTGTTGTTGTTGTTGTTGTTGTTGTTGTTGTTGTTGTTGTTGTTGTTGTTGTTGTTGTTGTTGTTGTTGTTGTTGTTGTTGTTGTTGTTGTTGTTGTTGTTGTTGTTGTTGTTGTTGTTGTTGTTGTTGTTGTTGTTGTTGTTGTTGTTGTTGTTGTTGTTGTTGTTGTTGTTGTTGTTGTTGTTGTTGTTGTTGTTGTTGTTGTTGTTGTTGTTGTTGTTGTTGTTGTTGTTGTTGTTGTTGTTGTTGTTGTGTTGTTGTTGTTGTTGTTGTCGTTGTTGTTGTTGTTGTTGTTGTTGTTGTTGTTGTTGTTGTTGTTGTTGTTGTTGTTGTTGTTGTTGTTGTTGTTGTTGTTGTTGTTGTTGTTGTTGTTGTACATACAAGGTTGTTTCATGTATGTACATTACACTGTTAGAGAATAGAACATAGAAAAACGGGAGTTCTCATAGTTTGAAATGTTCACCAAACTCGCAATAGACTGAATCACTGGCGGATGAGCTTATATTATCCTGTAAAGAGAGGGGAATTTCGTAAAAGAGGGGGTAACCGGCAGGAAGAAGGCTATTTTAACTACACCTAGGGAACAGATTCCATTTCTTTAAACCGCCAAAGAGGGGGGGAATTTCACTTTTCCCACCCTTCAAGTCCGCTCGTGGTTTCATGTATGTATATTACACTGTTTGAAAATAGAAAATAGAAAATAGAAAATAGAACAACGAGAGTTCTCATAGTTTGAAATGTTCACCAAACTCACAAACATGTAGACTGAATGTGAAGCGTATCGCGCTGCACTTTTCGTAAAACTAAACTATAGAAATGTAGAGACGATGTGTTGCTTTGCTATAGCATTCTCAATTGATTACGAGACTCAACTAAAACTAAAACTAAAACTTAAACTAAAACTAAAACTGTAACTGTAACTGAAACTAAAACAATAAAATAAGCACTTTTCACAAGACAGAATCCCTGTAAAACCTCACCAAAGTTGACCTCGGATACCAGCATGTATTTCTTCTCGAAAATCAGCACCTTCGTATACATATGTAGAAAAGTTGTAAAGAGCTTCTGGAGATTCCAGTGAAAAAATGACACGTTAACGTGTCCAACCCAGTGTGACACCCACTGAACATGAGGATTGCATGTTATAGCATACAGCTGTTGGGTTGAGTTGAGTCGGACAGCCGACTATTGTGCATCATCTTCTCTTACATTTGATGCAGCTAATGATTCACAAGTTGGAGTAGTTAACACTACAATTTTTCACTTGAATCCCAGGCGCGCATTCAAATTTAGTCTCGTAACCGATTGAGAATACTAAACTAAAGAATAGCGACTAAACATACAGGTGATGAAAGAACAAGAGTATATTTTGAACTCATTATAACTGATTTCAATGGTAATCAGTTTGCTGAGTTCATATGTAAGTTTACTTTTAACTCATTATATCTGATTTTAAAGGTAATTAGTTTCTGAGTTCAAATATAAGTTTATTTTGAACTCATTATATCAGATTTTAATGATAATCAGTTTGCTGAGTTCATATATAAGTTTATTTTGCAATGCTTCAACGTTATAAACATGGAATATTTTTATACAAAAATTCATCAAAAATATAAAGTTTGGTTATCGAACGGGCGTTCTTGAACTTTACACACACTAAGATCACAATATTTGCCCAATGACATGAGCACTAGCGGACGAGAAGGGGTGGGAAAAGTGGAGTTCCCCCTCTTTGGTGTTTTCAAAAAAACGCTGAATTCTTCCCCTAAGGTGAAGGTAAAATAACCTGAAAACTGCCGATTCCCCCCGTCTTTGACGAAATTCCCCTCCCTTTGAAGGGTTAACTCGTCCGCCAGTTGTTTACTACAGTTTTTACCACATGTAAGTAAGTATCATATAAAAACAAGTTCGCAAATCAACAATAATTATCGGTTAAAGAGACACTTCTGTGGTATCGAAAACGAGATTTGTACATAATTTTTCCTTGTGGTTGAACTTTTATTGTAGTAGTTGTAAATGTTGTTGTTGTTGTTGTTGTTGTTGTTGTTGTTGTTGTTGTTGTTGTTGTTGTTGTTGTGTTGTTGTTGTTGTTGTTGTTGTTGTTGTTGTTGTTGTTGTTGTTGTTGTTGTTGTTGTTGTTGTTGTTGTTGTTGTTGTTGTTGTTGTTGTTGTTGTTGTTGTTGTTGTTGTTGTTGTTGTTGTTGTTGTTGTTGTTGTTGTTGTTGTTGTTGTTGTTGTTGTTGTTGTTGTTGTTGTTGTTGTTGTTGTTGTTGTTGTTGTTGTTGTTGTTGTAGTTGTTGTTGTTGTTGTTGTTGTTGTTGTTGTTGTTGATGTTGTTGTTGTTGTTGTTGTTGTTGTTGTTGTTGTTGTTGTTGTTGTTGTTGTTGTTGTTGTTGTTGTTGTTGTTGTTGTTGTTGTTGTTGTTGTTGTTGTTGTT
>OZ038445.1:1268094-1275594 GCA_964036265.1 Daptonema setosum
CTCAAAAATGAGGAGGATGCCACTATCTCAGAAAGTTAAAATGTGATTTCACGACAAAACTTTATTTCAAAATTCGAAAATTAAACTTTTTTAATATAAAATTTTAACTTTCTTTTAAAATTTATCTTCAGGTAAACTTTCAAAATTTTACTTCACCACCTTTTTTCTTACTTAATTAAGAGTCCGAATTTCAAAGCGCAACTTCCATAACTAACATACATTTGCAACACCACAATCTCAAGCTCAAGCTTTATTGTAAAGCCGGATAACCAAACGCTTTTACAGATAATGTTTACAGAGTAAAAAGTACATAAAATAAATTATAAATAAAATAGAAATGGTTAACAATGAAAAAAACAGAATAAACAAAAAAAATATAAACTAACAACCCATTAGGAAAATCACAGCAAACGTTGCTAAAATTTATAATGTACATTGGAGCCAGTTTTTGAAAGTTGATTCAATAAATACAAGAAATCTTGTAGGAAGTTGATTATTAAGATTTACCGTTCTCAAATAATTAGGATCCTGCACTTATATACGTACTATTATTGTATGTATCTCAGTGATAAGACTGTTATACCATGGAAATGATACCTTGCTCTCATTTCTCAAAACATTTTATTTTATGAATACCGAGTGTCGTTAAATGATCACCAAAAGTTATATTTGAAATTTAAGTGCGCGCGAGAAAAGTTGAAGAGAAGAAAACTTGCTGAGTAATTATAATTACAAAGCACTCATTTCACAACGTAATTAAACATTTAAAAACATACATATTTATAATGCAATTATAACACTGCAAGAAGAACAAGTGTGAGGGATTCAGTTTCAGTTGTACAACAACTTAAAAGGACTTCTAATTTTTTTATTTGTCAGTTGCATTTGTAGCTACTGTAGGATTTGAATCTTTATATTTATTTCTGACGCGTTTCAAATTAAATCAGTTTTGTTAATAAAAAATAATTAACTATTTTAATAGTTCATTATAAAATTAGAAAATAGTCAAGAAAAGGCATGTCAGAAATTATTCTCCAGACTCAGTCAAATGGTTGCGGTATAAACATGTAAGCTATTTATATAGCCGATCCAGGGTTTCTTGTAATTCAAAAACTTTTTGGCGCGCAGTTTGAATTCAACTCGGATCCAGAAATGAACTCCTTTTTCCCATTATTTGGACAACATAAAAACTGCGCTTATTCGTTGCATTCGTGCGTAACCGGCCCACAAAATTATTTTTTGATAACAAGAAACCCAGTCTATAAAATCATACAACAAGAAACTGATCAGTGCTCAGCAATTTGACAACCGAATTTACACGATTTTGAGTTATGGATCTGATCTTGGAAATTACAAATTCTGACTCCCATTTAATCAAGAATACTATACAACACTTTTTAAAAATTGTATTGCACAATTTGAGATCCGTTATTTCATTGGTTTTTGACGAGTTGTTGCTGTTGCTGTTGTTGCTGCTGCGAGTGTTGCAGATTGGCCAAGAAAATCATCAGCTGAGCGGCGTAGTAACTGCAGCGATATATTTTTCGAACGCAAAATTTTATAATAATATTGAAAAAAAAATTTATTTGTTTTTGTTTTTAATTGGACAAGTTTGTCTTTTAACACTTCATGTGTAATTACCAAAAAATATTGCTCTCTTAGTGAGTGAGTGAGCGAGTGAGTGAGTGAGTGAGTGAGTGAGTGAGTGAGTGAGTGAGTGAGTGAGTGAGTGAGTGAGTGAGTGAGTGAGACTCACCTCGTCAGCACGATCAACTGAGAGCTGGGCAGCGGCACGGCAAAGGCGTTGATCGCCAGCAGCACATCTGAGAGTGCGAACACACAGAAACCGGCCATACGAAGTGTAGAACTCTGCAAGTGTAGATTGAAGTGTTATACTTTGAATGTACCAAGTAAAAAAATTCTTCTACACAGAATAAACCTGTGGCCCTGATTTTATATTTTGAAGAAAGTGTATAACTAGAATTCAAATTAAAAAGTGTACAATTATGTAGTAGGTATATTTTTATGACTACAGCTAAGAACTATACTTTGAGTGTGCCGTAAGTCTAAAAAATAATACTTTCAAATATAATTTTTTACTGTCTTTAAAAAAATTTAAGATCGAAAAAGACTATGTAATTCGAGAAGTAACGTTCAATATAGTGAGTATGTATAAATAGTAGTTTTCTTGGTTACGACTTTTTTTGGAAACTTTTTTTTGTGCAAAACCTTCTCCATCAACCCAAAATTACTGCTTCCGACAGCCAATTGAGGTACAATTTAACGGTTGAGGGAAAGGTTTTACACACAAAAAATCCTTTAAAAAGACGTTACCAAAAAATCAACTATATAGATTTATGCATTTTTTGTCCAACCGTTCTCTCCTGTTTTACGGCGAATTTCCACGCCGAAATCGCTGCCCAAACGGCAAAACTGAGTATGGCCGCATACATACTGAGGATGAGGAGGGCGGGCAGTATTTGGTGACGCAGAACAAAGTGCAGGATGATGTTCAGAAACAGGATGGGTACGAGAGCGGGATACCTGTGTATGTGAGTGAGTGAGTGAGTGAGTGAGTGAGTGAGTGAGTGAGTGAGTGAGTGAGTGAGTGAGTGAGTGAGTGAGTGAGTGAGTGAGTGAGTGAGTGAGTGAGTGAGTGAGTGAGTGAGTGAGTGAGTGAGTGAGTGAGTGAGTGAGTGAGTGAGTGAGTGAGTGAGTGAGTGAGTGAGTGAGTGAGTGAGTGAGTGAGTGAGTGAGTGAGTGAGTGAGTGAGTGAGTGAGTGAGTGAGTGAGTGAGTGAGTGAGTGAGTGAGTGAGTGAGTGAGTGAGTGAGTGAGTGTGTGAGTGAGTGAGAGTGAGTAGTACAGAACGGTCTGGGCCTATGGATACTTACAGTGTTAACCGCCTAATCGTTTGTCCAATCTCGCAGGGTCCTCTTTTACCTGTTATAGCATATACCGTTCCCCCTTTGAACACTGCACATAGACTAGCTCGCGGCCCCACTTCTGTCCCCCTCATCAATAAGCAATTGCGGCGGCGGCGGCGGCGGGCCCCAACAATCAAAAAAGCTACAACCTAGAGACTCATAAATTACTATTAACAACCTGAAACACGTTTTCTCGGTAAACCTATAACTTATAAATTACTATTAATAACCTGAAACACGTTTTCTCAGTAAACCTATAAGTTGTATTCAACTTCCGTTCTGAAAACCTTCCTAACTATGTATACTAACTGTTGTCAGCTTTTTGAACGTGTGTTATAACCACTTGACTATGGAGGCTCAATCGTCATGCAATTATTCACATATGTATATCATTCGGTCAAAGATTGGTGGGAAGTCAGTCTAACATTTAGAGCTTTTATAGCAAATCTAAAATTGTTGTTTTAGACTCTTTTTTGAAAGTGTCGAATTAAAAAAAAATTATAAAATTTAGAAACTATCGGATATAAGTCTGAAATTTCTGCTTGACGTTCATTCGGTAAGACATCGAATCTGTTCATGCCTAACTCTAGAAAGTCTAGCTTTTCTAACTTCTCTAGTTTTTCTAGCTTTGTTAGATTTTCCAGCTTTTCTGGATATTCTAGCTTTTCTAGCTTTTTTAGATTTTCTACATTTTCTAGCAATTCTAGTTTTTCTAGATTTTCTAGATTTTCTAGATTTTCTAGAACCAGGTTTTTTTACTTCAAGTTTTTTTACTGAGTCTATAAAATCTAGAAAAACTAGAAAAGCTAGAAAATTTAGTATATCTAGAAATTGTTGGCATATAAGTCTGTAATTTCTGCTTTACATTCATTCGGTCCGAATCCTTGAATGACAGTAACAAAATCTATGTAATATATAAAAAGTAGAAAAGCTAGAATTTCTAGATATTCTAGTTTTTCTAGCTTTTTTAGATTTTCTAGATTTTCTAGCAATGCTAGTTTTTCTAGGGTTTCTAGATTTTCTAGCAATTATAGTTTTTCTAGCTTTTTTAGACTTTCCAGCTTTTCTAGATATTCTAGTTTTTCTAGCTTTTTTAGATTTTCTAGCAATTCTAGTTTTTCTAGGTTCTCTAGATTTTCTAGATTTTCTAGCAAATCTAGAACCAGGTTTTTTTACTTCAAGTTTTTTACTGAGTCTATAAAATCTAGAAAAACTAGAAAAGCTAGAAAATTTAGTAAATCTAGAATTTGTTGGCATATAAGTCTGAAATTTCTGCTTTACATTCATTCGGTCCGAATCCATGAATGTCAGTAACAAAATCTATGTAATATATAAAAAATAGAATTTCTAGAATGTGACGTTCAAGGATTCGGTCGCTGACCGAATGAAAGTTAAGCAGAAATTTCAGACTTATGTATCAGGAGTTTCTAGATATTCTAGCTTTTCTAGGTTTTCTAGCTTTTCTAAATTTTCTAGCACCTTTTCAAAAAACTTTAAGTAAAAAAAAACTGCAATTCTAGATTTGCTAGAACAGCTAGGAAAACTAGAAAAGCCTACCAACAATCATCCGCCACTATGCTTTCTCTCCCGTCAACACTAA
The DNA here is from genome assembly GCA_964036265.1 of Daptonema setosum. Lineage (NCBI taxonomy): Eukaryota > Metazoa > Nematoda > Chromadorea > Monhysterida > Xyalidae > Daptonema > Daptonema setosum. The sequence goes on from OZ038445.1 coordinate 1,272,621, forward strand.
TCCGCCACTATGCCTTCTCTCCCGCAAACACTCATCCGCCACTATGTCGTCTCTTCCGCTAGCACTCTTCCACCACTATGCCTTCCCTCTCCCGCAAACATTCATCCGCCACTATGTCTTCTCTCCCGCCGACACTGTACATAAATTTCAATGCATCCTGTAATGAATTTTTTTTGGTCACCCTGTACTAAAATTAATCGGTCACCCTGTATTGTAAATCTAGCTTTAAAATTTTTTTAAATCAAGTACTCTGTACTTAAATTTTCAATCACCCTGTATTGAAAATACAGCTTCCTTAGTTTTTACTCATCCGTCGTTAACTTGTTCAGAGTTAACAGCGGATGAGCAGATATTTACTCCGAGGGTGATGGGAATAACTAGAGAATTGGCCGCCCGAAGGACACCTAACCGTCCAGGATATCGTGCGAATCTACTGCCCCGATATCAAAAACAAAAACACGGGTACAACCGATGTTTACCTTGAGTTTGTGTGGGTAAGTACCGATCAATGTTTACCCTAAGTTTATATGGGAAAAATCCGTTTCATGGCTCTACTCATAGGAGTCTTGAAACGTGAACGATACGTCTACTGTGTCTATGTTACTGTGTTAAAAGTTATGCTCCCTATGTATAAGTATATGGTCACTGATGAGTCTTCAACACGAAAATGAAATGAGGTGTTAAAAGTTTTCTTAATATTATCTTTTCGCATATATTCATAAAAAACTGTAAAAAATTTGTTTTTTTAAATTGATTAACATCAAGAAAATTTTCCTTCTGGAATCTACCTAGCAAACTACACACATACATACTTGCTACATACCACGGCCGTACGAGCTAAATTCCCAAAGAGATGGGGATTTTTCGTCAAAGAAGGAGGAATCGACAAATTTCAGGTCATTTTACCTACATCTTAGGGAACAAATTCTACTTTTTGAAACAGCCAAAGAGGGGGAATTCTACTTTTCCCTCGCCTTCTCGTCCGCTAGTGCTACATACATGCATACCTAGCGTACACGCATAGACATACCTAGCGTACACGCATAGCAGCCGTTACCATAGCAACAAGTGCAATATCACTGGTGAATGCATGAAACATTGTGCGGTTAACAGTCTTGTGGTACGTTTCTGTTATTCCTATGGAGATAAAAGCTTGTGACATTACATTCACATTATACTAAAGCACAAAAAAAGTAATTTGAGTAGTAAAATAATGGATTGCGGTCAATAAATTCCAAACTAAGACAAACACACATGAAATTCTCATTATACCTTCGGTAGTCTATTCAAGTATAAAGCGGGGGTAATAAACGAACTTCGGTAATTGATGGCATTGGTAAGGAAATTGATAGTGAGCTACTTAACGATGAAACTCTTCATATTTTGTTCAATATAAGTGATTTTTTTCTATAATTACGCAAACATGGATAAAGTGTATCATGAAATCAGTGATCCGGCTTCATATGGAAGTGAAAACTTGCTGTATGATGCTGTCAAACCGACTTCACGTAAAAAAGTTTCTCAATATTTAAATAAAAATTCAACATTTCGAAAATTCAGGCGTAAAACGACCAAATTTCCCAGGGCACGTACATTCGCTAGTTCATTAGGTTACATGTATCAGGTAAGCCGCTAAAACTAATTTATCATTGAATATGTTTAAACCAATCAAGATTCATATTTATAGGCCGACTTGTTTGATCTACAACGTATCAGTCGTTTCAATAAGGGATATCGCTATATTCTACTAGTTGTAGACTGTTTTTCAAGAAGAATTTGGGCCAGACCTTTGAATAATAAATCTGGGAGCATTGTTGCGGAAGCAATGCAGAGCATCTTTAATGAAATACGGGAAACTGTGTTTTTGGCACCAGTGTCATTGTTGGGCACAGATCTGGGCACAGATTTATATAATAAAGAAGTAAATAACGTTTACGATGATTTTAAAGTTTATCACTTTGCACTGCGTCATCCAAAAAAATGTGCTATGGTGGAAGGGCAAGGTCGTTGGCTACTTGACCGGTTGTACAAAATGTTTCATGCGACAAACTCGAAAAACTGGATTGATAATCTCGAAAAAGCAGTGAGAGCAAAAAACAATCGTAAATCTAAAACACTCGGGGGCTTGGCGCCTTCAGAAGTAACATTCAAAAATCAGCAACAGGTTTATGACACGTTGTACAAAGTAAAACAAACAAAAGACAAGAGTATACTGAAAATTGGAACTAAAGTACAGATTTTATTGGATCGTACACCGTTTTCGAAATCATTTCATTCTTACTTTAGTGACAAAATATACGAAGTTAAAAGAGTTCATAACCACAATGGTATATATAGATACACCTTGTTAGATACGTCTGACGGTGCAGAGATTTCCGGGACTTACTATGCAGCTGAATTGCTTCCTTTTACTGAATAATGTCTTCTTTAAACGGTCTATATATGTGGCTAATTTTGATCAACTGATTCAAACATGGATGAAACTGGTTTTTATTATACTGCCAGCTCTGCTGGTAATAATGGCTTTGCTACAACTATGCTCAACGAGCCTATTGATGCAACATCTACTGATTATGAAATTGGATTGATTTACTCGGCGGTCAGTGCCTCATGGATTTATTCTAATGAACTGTGGTTCACAACTACAAACAATGTTGATGGAAGTATAAAATTAGTCAAATTTGATAGAATACCATACACCAAGGAAACCGAGGCACTTTACATAATAAGCAATAAGCTAGCTGATGAATATGGTACGAACATGGAGACAGCGCCCGCCAAAATTTTCAAAAATCTTTCAGGATGGCAATTTAGGCAACCCAAAATGTCCACCGTTGACTTGTCTCCAGATTTGGCGGACATGTTAGGATTACCTGAATTTTTAGAAAATGAAGAAAAAACAGTCACGGACACACCTATAAAATTTCAAACATATAACCCCTCTGTTGATGAACGTCTGTTCTTGATTTCATGC
>OZ038445.1:1280594-1300594 GCA_964036265.1 Daptonema setosum
TTTCCGATGGCAAAGCTTTGTCGTAATCGAAATTTCACCATACCATAATCTAGAGTATTCTATATTGCAATGATATCCGGAAAGATCAATAATCATTTCATACAATAGGAAATAATATGTAGTTGAAAATATACTGCTACGTATAAATTATCAAACTAGGCGCAAAAATTAAAGTGCGCAAAAATCAACGTTTAAATTTTTTTTATAAACTACATATAATTTTGAAAAACCGTGAACAGGCTTTAATAGGGTAGAACGAAAAAAAACACATTTGATCACCTAAACAATCAGCAATGCAATAAAAACATTATTAGTAAGTAATGCGCAGCATGCCAAACTCAATATAGCGAACACGTGAGCTGAATTTTACATGTTCGACATGAATTATTAGTCCAGTAATTTTCTAGGTGTCCCACTCTGGGAAGGTTCATGATGATACATACATAGAATTCTGTGTTGTAAATACCGCAATCTCATGAAATACTTCATACAATTCATGGTGAATCTCAATTCGAAACGGTATAGCCTAAACATAATTTCTTGTTACTCATGAAGTTTTCTTGGCACGCACTTTGAATCCTGGTTCCAAATTCATTTTTTGTTTCACATCACATTTTCATGAAATACAAACGATGGGCGAAATTCTCTCCGTGTTAAAGGTTTCAGGAAAAAATCCGTAACAGATTACTATTAGCGAGTAATAAAGAATTCACAATTTATTGAAAGGTTTCTCAGCCTGAGAATAAGTCAAATCCAGATTTTCAGGTTACTGAACATGAATTCGTAAATGATAGATCATGTCACTAGCGAACGAGGAGGGGAGGGAAAGGTGGAATTCCCCCCTCTTTGGCATTTCCAAAAAAAGTAGAAATTGTTCCCCAAGGTGTCGGTGAAATGGCCTGATAACATCCGATTCCCCCTCTCTTCGGCGAAATTCCCCTCCCTTTGGATATTTAGCTCGTGCGCCAGTGGATCTTGTGGAATAAAATAACTAGTGGCATACAGAAATCGATTCGGTACTTGACTGAACTACTGGCGGATGAGCAAAATTTCCAAAGAGAGGGGAATTTTGTCCGAGAAGGGGGAATTGGTGATTTTGAGGCACTTTTAACTACACTTTAGGGAACAAATTGTACTTTTTAAATTTGCCAAAGAGGAGGGAATTCCTCTGTTCCCTCCCCTGCTCGTCCGCTAGTGGACTGAACCAATCCGGTTGAGTCAATCCTCTGGATAAAAATTTACCAAAGAGGGGGACTCGCTGTTTTGAAGCCACTTGAACCTTGAGGACCATTCTTACTTTTTGAGGCTGCCAAAAAGGAGGATTTCCACTTTTTAGTATTATCCTCGTCCGCTAATGAACTGAATACAAGTACGATTTATTGAGCGAAACACACCACGTACGAAAAGGGGCGGGAAAAGTGGAATTCCCCCCTCTTTGGCGTTTTCAAAAAGTAGAATTTGTTCCCTAAGATGGCAGTCAAAATGGCATCATTTCTGCCAATTCCCCCTCTTTGGAGAATTCCCCTCCCTTTGGAAGATTAGCTCGTCCGCCAGTGACAAGTACTAATATTGAGTGGTACTGGACAATCATATGACTGGTCGTGGTGTCATTGGGTCCGCTAGCGGACGATAAGGGGTGGGAAAAGTGGAATTCCCCCTTCTTTGGCGTTTTCAAAAAGTATAATTTTTTCCCCAAGATGTAGAAAAAATTGCATGCAAACTGCCAACTCTCCTCTCTTTGACAAAAATCCCCTCCCTTTGGAGGATTAGCTCGTCCGAAAGTGATTGGGTCACAATAGTTTGGTAAGAGTCAGGTGGTACAAATATTCTAGAACATTCCCATTTGATTGGCAGACTAAACTTGATTGAGATTGTTTTTTCTGAGTTTTAGAACTAATTTTACGCGAAAATTTGACAACGTCGCACTCGAAAGTATAATCAAAATAAAACTTTTTTTATTAATTCATATAACAACTGTTGATAACGTGAAAACCCCGACCAAGGTATGGCAGATTAAATGGATCTGAAAATGTTTGACTGTCGACGTCACGATACAAGTTTTACAAAAAATGGTGGGCTTCAAAAATTCTACTAAGTACTATTGATTGAGTTGTACTTGACAGTCATTTGGGACAGGTGCCAATATTGGGTCATACAGTTAGTTATAGCTTGGTCAATACATAGAGTCGGATGAACAATTATAGCTTGGTCAATACATAAGAGTCGGATGAACAATTATAGCTTGGTCAATACATAGAGTCGGATGAACAATTATAGCTTGGTCAATACATAGAGTCGGATGAACAATTATAGCTTGGTCAATACATAGAGTCGGATGAACAATTATAGCTTGGTCAATACATAGAGTCGGATGAACAATTATAGCTTGGTCAATACATAAAGTCGGATGAACAATTATAACTTGGTTAATACATAGATTCGGATGAACAATTATAGCTTGGTCAATACATAGAGTCGGATGAACAATTATAGCTTGGTCAATACATAGAGTCGGATGAACAATTATAGCTTGGTCAATACATAGAGTCGGATGAACAAAAAAACTGAGCACGAGTTAAGTTTTGCAGAATAAACCTTTTACAGAACGGACCTAAAGTATGTACTTAACTAACTGTTTGATGACGCGATATTTTTTTTTGTTTTCCATATCTTTTGTGTAAATATTCTATATCTATACCACTGGCGGACGAGCCAATCCTCCAAAGGGAGGGGAATTTTTCCAAAGAGGGGAGAATCGGGAGAATTTAGGCCATTTTACTTACACCTTAGGGAACAAATTCGACTTTTTGAAAATGCCAAAGAGGGGGGAATTCCACTTTTCCCACCCCTTCTCGTCCGCTAGTGATCTATACTTGTGACAAGTAAAATAAAGAAAAAAAACTACTGCGTCTGAACCCTGAACACAATTGAGCTATTGACTGAGCTTTGCGCGGGCTGAAGGGGGGACGTTACCCCATCATATGACGGACGATGGTGCCCTCAATATTAGATAAGCCAATTGTTCTCATGAACTGTACCGCAGCGGGATACCATACCGATGGATGAGAAAGTGGTTGGAACATGGCAATTTCGTTGACTAAATAATAAACGCTGAAGAGCTTCATGAGATTTGAATGAATGGTGAGCATGTTATTTTTTCTTACCCTGGTATAACCTTTCTTTTGTATATCATACTCAATTAAGGGGAGGGAAAGTGGAATTCCCCTTCTTTGGCGGTTTCAAAAAGTAGAATTTGTGCCTTTTGGCATTTTTGTTGCTTCTATTTCTAAATACGTATGCAATGACTTTTCAACACAACTTTCATGTTGTCGAAATCTCAAGGGAGAAAAATTAACGTTATTTAAAAGACCATCCAGAATTCGTTCTCAATCTAAATAGCAGAAAACAATTCAAAATGGGTATTACAAAAATTCGGGTTTGCTACATATGACAGTATTTGAATGTAAAATACGCAGGTATTTTATATGAATTTTCGGCATACATGGTTCATATTTGTTGGCCAGCTAATAGGGGATCACTATTCACTGGCGGACCAGCTAATACTTCAAAGGGATGGAAAAATTTCCCCATTGAGGTGGGAATCGGCAGTTTTCAGGCTACTTTACCTACACCCAAGGGAACAAACTCTACTTTTTGAAATTGCCAAAGAGGGGGGAATTCCACGCTTTCCACCCCTTCTCGTCCACTGGTTGCCAGCTTATAGGGGATGACGGTTATGTTTTCATCAAGGGTGCGACGGGTTCTCCTGAACAGGATCCAGATTATATACCCTTTTTATAGATCCAATCACTGGCGGACGAGCTAATCCCCAAAGGGAGGGGAATTTTGCCAAAGAGGGGGAATCGGAAGTTTTCAGGCTACTTTACCTACACCTTAGGGGACAAATTATACTTTTGAAACCACCAAAGAGGGGGAAATTCCACTTCTTTCACCCCTGGATTCATTGGATCCAATCTGAATGGATTACTGAATTAAGTTGAATTAAGTTGAAGACACTGAATGGACATTGATTGATCTCAGTCTTTTCATTGCATATTTGTAAGTGAAAATAGTTTAGTACATATACATATATAACAACAACAGCAACAACAACAACAACAACAACAACAACAACAACAACAACAACAACAACAACAACAACAACAACAACAACAACAACAACAACAACAACAACAACAACAACAACAACAACAACAACAACAACAACAACAACAACAACAACAACAACAACAACAACAACAACAACAACAACAACAACAACAACAACAACAACAACAACAACAACAACAACAACAACAACAACAACAACAACAACAACGAAAATACGGCTAAAAAGTAGATGGATGGTAATGGATATTTCGAATAAAATGTATCGAGTGAACACCAACTATTGTATGTACGTGGGTAATATATGTAGCACGTTTTAATGAAAAACATTTACGCTTCAATATTACCTTCATGATGGAACTGACAGGAGTTAATGGCTTATTTTTTTCGAATTTCAACAACAACAATAACAACATCATCAACAACAACAACAACAACAACAACAACAACAACAACAACAACAACAATAACAACATCATCAACAACAACAACAACAACAACAACAACAACAACAACACCAGTAGCAAGCAATTGAGTAGTTGGTTTCGTGTTGCTGCTTACCCACATGGATGATTCAGAAACTTACATGAAATGATAGCAGGTGTGCGAAGTTGCATACATCAGGTGTAGAGTTCAGTTTTTCTAACCTGTATTTTTTGTAACAACAACAACAACAACAACAACAACAACACGATTAGTTCCGCTGGGTAGCTGCTCACCCACCGTGATGATTCACAGACTTACAGTACAGAGCGGCATGCAAAAGAACCACCGAAAAGAAAATTATACACTATGATTTAATTCGGTAAGTAATACCTCAACCAAGGAATACAATTAAAATGCTCGTCAAAATCAGAAATATCAAAAAAATTTAGATAAACATCCGAAGAACCTACGACCAAAAAAAAATTCGTCCACTACTTATACCATACATTGGTGTTGAGTGAGTGAGTGACGAACCGATTCAAAAATGCGTTAATGTTATCAAGGGCCCGATTTAGTAAAAAATTGTACACGAAAAATTCTACATAACGAAATAAACAATGTGGACAAGTACGGTATGATAACCCATATACAGTAAAGAAAAGTTAAAATTGTATACAGTATATCTTGACAAATCAACCCATGGTTAAACTTTTTGTCTACCCCCTATTGTGTGTACTGCTTGTATATGTATTATGTCATGCATTGACCCACCAGCGTCAATTTAGAACTCCGTTAACGGTATCAAGAGAAGGGGGTTGGAATCCTTGAGAAGAAACAGGGAAATCTATAATGAGATGAATACTGTGGACAAGTACGGTGTAACAACCCATATACAGCAATGAGAAAAAAATATGTACAGTATGTCTCGAAAAATCTCACCATCGTAAAACTTTTGGTCCACCACCTATTGTACCATGCATTGACTCACCAGCGTCAATTTAGAACTCCGTTAACGGTATCAAAAGGGGGGGGGGTGAACTGGTGGAGCGGGGAAAGAGGGCACTTGATCACAATGGCGGACGAGCCAAGCCCCTCCAAAAGTGGGGAATTTTCCCAAAGAGCGGGATCAAGCTGTTTTGAGGTAATTTCATCCAAGCGCTACGGAACAAATTCTACTCTCCAGAACTGCTATAAAAAGAGGAATTTCACTTTTCCCTCCCCTTATCGTCTGAGGTGGTGGAGGGGTTACTTGATCAGGAGTTGGGCGGGGTTGGGGCCTTAAATGGGGGGAGTGGGTCAGATGGGTACAAAGTAAATAAATTGCCGGACCCTCGCGACCAAGCGACCGTCACACCACTAGCGGATGAGAAGAAGAGGGTAAAGTGGAATTCCCTCCTCTATGGGGAAAAAAGAAATTGTTCTCTTTTGTGTGTGTATAATGATGTCAAAACTAAAAATTCCCCCTCTTTGGTGAAAATCCCCTCCATTTGGAGGTTTGAGTCGTCCGCCTGTGCATCACACAAACGGCAAGTTCCGTGGAACTCTCTCCAAAATTGACTCAATCAATCTCCAAGCCTGGCTTTTTCAAGCTCTGGCGTACAACAGTAACATTAACAACAACAACAACAACAACAACAAAAACAACAACAACAACAACAACAACAACAACAACAACAACAACAACAACAACAACAACAACAACAATAACAACAACAACAACAACAACAACAACAACAACAACAACAACAACAACAACAACAACAACAACAACAACAGCAACAACAACAACAACAACAACAACAACAACAACATTAACAACAACAACAACAACAACAACAACAACAACAACAACAACAACAACAACAACAACAACAACAACAACAACAACAACAACAACAACAACAATGTAACATGGTCTCATAACATAATCAAAAGGAAAGGTCATTGTTAGTACAGTTCCAACATGATATGACGCAAACATGTCTGACTCGAAAAGTGGACAGTTATGAAAAAAAATTAATTTGCCAAATGTGTTGAGATTTTGTAAAAAAAACATGTAATTTTCATGTACTGCTATAAATAAGGACAAAATAAAGTTTTAACAAGAAAGAAAAGGTTTGGCAAAGCTATCAATTAGAAATAATCTACAGAAATTATGAACACGTCGTCAGCATGTCTGGCCGAAAACTGCTTGTATCACTGGAAAAAGTAAGTAGTACATGAAAAAAATTGCCAATTCGCCAAAATAAGTACCTTTCAAATTTATTAAAAAAGTGCCGAACCGAATTTTCCAGTAATAGGAAACTTTGAACATGATAATAGATATTTTAGAAGTGCAGTAAGTCTGTGTTTAACTGTGATAAATTAAAAAAAATTGGTTCGGAAAAACTGATAAGAACTCTCGAATGTATGGCCACTATAACAAACAAATAAGTCACTCTGATAATACTAAGCACGTGTTTCTTATTTTGAGTGGGGAAAAAGCCAACGGAATTTTCCCTTTCGGCGAAGACGTTTTGTGCTCAATCATTACGTATTTCAGGTTACGTTCACAATTATAGCGTATCAAAGGTTTCTTGTTAGCCGAAAAGTATTTTGACGCGCACTTTAATTTTCAAATCTGTTTTTGGCGCGCGTTCAAATTAAAAAAAAACTAATTAGAAGATTTATCTTTTTGAACAACAAACAAACACTGCTCTTAATTTATTGCAGTTATGCGTATCGAGTTCATAGAATAAATTTTTAATAACCAGATATATTGAACAAACTATATGAGACTGATTTCGAGTAACGCGTCAGTTTCGGTAATTTTTTATAATTTCCAGACTTTTTTTCGCAGAGTTTGATTGGGAACCAAGTTTGCCTATCTCTCTGGATTTATTGTTACTCGATTAGTTTTTGGCGCGCTGTTTAAATTTTTAAACTGATTTCGGCGCGCATTTGAAAAAAAAACACTTTTTACATGCCATTTGGACAAAATACGAACGTTGAGCCTAACTCTTAGTAAAAGTGCAAAATTAGTCCGTAATTAAAAAAGTTAAATGATATTTATAAAATGAAAAGTTAATTCATTTCGGTGCGCGTTCAAATTAAAATCTCTAATTGTGAATGCAACTAAGAGAAATGATTCAGTATATTATTCTTTGACGTCAAAAAATGGGGCACGTGTTTGTCATTAATTGAAACTAAATTAGGTTAAAAAATGACTATACAATAGTTAAAATGGGGAATAATACACCGCTGACACTAAGATTTTTAAGACTAAACTGAGAATTTTTTTATAAATGTAAGATCTTTTTCATGATTATTATTTATACTCGTGAAGATCTTTCAGAATCTGAATTAAACAATGAAAGGGAAGGTGTTAATAAACTAAAAAATATGAGGAAACACACTGACCCTCAGAGGACGAACCAAATCTCCAAAGTGCGGGTAATTTTCTCAAAAAGGGGGAATCGGCTGCTTCCAGGCACACCTTACGGAAAAAATTATACTTTTTGAAAGCGCCAGAGAGGATTCTGATTTTTATGGTATAAATTATTTTGATATGGATTTTTTTTCTTATTTCTGGGCCGGGCATATTTTTATATGATAAGATAAAATTAGCGACCGCGAGCCAAACAAGTACGACTGAACTTTAGTGCATAAAAAACTGCAGTGCAGAAACGAAAAAGTACTTCTCCTTATTTTACCATCGATCGGGGTTTTCTTTGTTACTTTTTTGAAACACGTCTCTTGGAAGTTATACATTTCTTAAAAATAAATGCATGTACAGTATAACTGAAAAGCTGCACGTGTATAGCATAGCTTCTGCTATTAGTTAGGAAAGGAGGCCACATAAAAAATGTTTAGTTTCTAGCACTGGCGGACGAGACAAACCTCCAAAGTGAGGGGAACTTCGTCAAAGAGAAGGGAATCGGCAGTTTTCAGATCATTTTACCTACACCTTAGGGAATTCATTCTAAATTTTGAAATCGCCAAAAAGGGGGAATTCCATTTTTCCCTCCCATTCTCGTCCGCTAGTGATAAGACATTTCTGAGATTGTGCTTCGAGAATTCCATAAAGAAAAAGTCGACACTTCCATGCTGTCAGCGAAAATTTCTACATATAGTGTTTTTACAAAATATCGAAAAAGTTAGAGAATCAGACATGGAGATGCTGACAAAATGCAAAAAAAGACAAAATAGGGAAAATTTCGACGTAAATATTTTTTAGAATAAATTGACAAATAGTCATAATCACAATCGTCTATAAACATATAATATGTATGTATGTACGTCAGCCACTCTCAATGAACGTGCAGAGCTTTAGGTAGGTATTTTTCGGCCAGAAAAAAGTCAAAATAGGAAAAATCTCGACAGAAATATGTTATAGAATAAATTGACTAATAGTCATAATCGCAAGCGTCTATAAACATATAATACGTCACTCACTCTCATTGAACGTGAAATGAATTAGGTAGGTATTTTTCGGCAAAAATTTTGACGTGCAAAACTTACCTGTTGATGCATGCACAAATATATTGAGAACTTGTTCACTAGTTATTATACTCGATACAATTGCAAAAAAATTTTTAACCCTAACCAACAAATGCAAAAATTTTGAAGCAAATTTTTTTTAGTAATGTTGAACGCAAATCAAAAGCAGATTTGAATTCAAACTGCGCGCCAAAACTATTCAGAGTAACTTTGGTTAAGCTTTATAGCTTGGTCAGGTTATTTTATTACTAATTATTTTTCTGAAAACCTTATACTAAACAATTAATGAGTTGACCATGTTCAATAATATGTTGTACACATGTAGTGTGAACAGCTGAAACTTTTGAATAAATTTGAATGCGCGCCAAAAGTATTACGGAAAAAAATTCAGAATAACAAGAAACCTTGGTTAAGCTTTATGCATAGTTAAACCATGGAACACTCTTATTCTGTACTCATGAAAAGGGTCACCAGCGGACGAGAAGAGGTGGGAACAGTGGAATTCCCCCCTCTTTGACGTTTTAATAAAGTAGAATTTGTTCCTTTAAAAGTGTAGGTAAAATAGCCTGAAAACTGCTAATTCCCCCCTCTTTGATAAACTACCATACCTTTGGAGGATTGGCTCGTACGCCAGTCCACTGGGTGAAACTGTATGAGAAATCTCAACTTTATTACCTTTGTATATAAGCAACTTATTGGAATGCAAAATAAAGCCCATATGTTGTTTCTGCAAAAAAAGTCGTGCCCAAAACTTCTGATAATGAAACAACAGACAATCAGTTTTAACACGCACATCAATCATCATCACCCCATGCTCTAGTGTTAAACTATGGTGTCAACCGAGTTGAGTTGAGGCTAGTGATGTTTCATTATCAGATGTTTGGGCAGTACGTTTGCTTGCAGAAATAACATATGGGCTTTAACAACAATCGCTGCGGGGAAGGGTTGCAACACTTGTAACAAATAAACATTACCCAGTAACAGAATACAATTCATAATTCGTACATGTACAGTATGATCATACATATTGATATTTTATATGTAAATTTTTCGGGTACAACTTTTTTTGGGAAGTTTTTTTTGTGTAAAACCAATTTAGGTCGGTCGGAAGCAGCAATTTGGGCTGAGGGAAAGGTTTTACACACGTAAAACTTCCGGAAAAGTAGTAACCATAAAATTCGACTTTACATACATCAACGCGGACATGTGCACAAGATTGAAAGCATTGGAAAGTGAAAAAAGCTTCATCTAAAATTGAACGTTTAATAATAATAAGGGTTCGTAAAACTTGCTATTATATGAACTCGATAGAATTTTGCAGTACCGCCACGTATTCTACAATAAAAAAACATTTACTGTACATACGCTGAATACTCCACAAAATAAGCATACAGGAAAAGTCTGCGCAGTACGAAAGAGAATGCGAAATGAAATGATACAAAATTTGAAGTCCTATGTTTGCCAAACTATATATAATTTACAATTTGAAGGGTTTTACAAGTGCACGTGCACGTAAGAGGAAAAAAACATCCATATATACATTTAGAAAAATGCGCATAAGAATATGATTGTCTAGAACAAAAAAATCATCGTGTACTCATGATATTTTAAAACATTACTGTATATTGCTGCATTATTTATAATTCGACAGGGTTTTGCAGCTGCACGTGCAACACTGCAGCCAACTGGCAACTATCCAATCACCGCTCGCTTTGTAATTTTTTTGAATTGTCGAAAACTTTTTGTATTTTGCAACAACTTCAAGCTTTATACGCTTTATACGTCAGTCACTGGCTGACTCTCTGACTGACCGACTGCCTGATTGACTCACTAGCTAACTGACTGACTGACTGACTGACTGACTGACTGACTAACTGACTGACTAACTGACTGATTAACTGACTCACTGACTTACTGACTGACTGACTAACTAACTGACTGACTGACTGACTGACTGACTGACTGACTGACTGACTGACTGAATGACTGACTGACTGACTGACTGACTGACTGACTGTCTGACTGACTGACTGACTGACTGACTGACTGACTGACTGACTGACTGACTGACTGACTGACTGACTGACGGACTGACTGACTGACTGACTGACTGACTGACTGACTGACTGACTGACTGACTGACTGACTGACTGAGTGACTGAGTGACTGACTGACTGACTGATTGACTGACTGACTGACTGTATTCGGGGTGAGAACAGAACCCAAGGGGTGCGTTACACCGAAATGTTTACATTTACACTGGTTGCATTTCATATCCCGCAGTGTGAAAGAAAAATAATATGTAAAAAAGTCTTCGTTGGTTATTATAACATTCTAAGCTGGTATCAGAAGTGTTTCAGTTTTCCCAAGGATTTTTCGCAAGACTATAAGGGTGTTTTTTACTACAATTATGGAGACTCTTGTTTTACTGAATTTAGTGTTTGTCAATTTTTTGTCGCCCTTTTAACTCAACCCGGATTTGGGCGCACGTTAAGTTTTTCATCACATTATACTATGACAACATGCTAACGTTTAATTCTTAACATAATACGGAATAAAGCACATAAACTATTGTATTTGTGGTAAATGGTGACTAAAAGTATTTTTCTTGTAACTTCAAGTGAGACAGCTTGAAAAACTGCAAGTTCTGACGGTTTTATCTTCGAATGGGAAAAAGGGATTTGAGAGTGTTATGACATTGCTCTCGGTCATTACCACTGCTATAGCCGATCCGCGTTTTCTTGAAAGCCAGAAACTTGTTGGCGGGCAGTTTGAATCGAATTTGTTTTTTGACGCACTCTAAAATTTTCGTGACGTGAAATCTTTTTAATGTAACATTTGTACAAGGTACGAAAATTTTATTTAATTCATTGCATAGGTGCGTAATCGGCCCACAAAACTTACTTTTGATAAACAAGAAATCTCAGACCAATCTATACGTTGAGGAAAATATTCATCCTACAGAATTGAAGTTCACCACCAAAACCGCTTTGATGCGAACAAAACGAGATTAATAAAAGCAAGTATCAACAATGTAACGTTGTTTGTTTATTCTAAAGCTGTTCTGTCTGCTTTGAAAGACGTTTGTTTATGTATTCGTCAACGGGAAAGTTCCGCATTTTTCTATTTGTTGTTCTTAATATTTCCGTAGATACTTGTAATAAATTTTTCCAATATACAGATGTTAGTATGTACCCAAGTATGAATGTATTGTATGATGTATGGCAAATATGAAAAAAAGTGACAAAGTGAAAATGAAAAAATGTACAATGTACATATGTCAGATGTGCCGCAAGATACTAAGATACTAAGCTATTCCTGATTTTTTCAGCGGTCCACATTCAAAAATATACAAAATGTAGAATTCTATGTAAGTCTACCAACAAATTTTATTAGGTCAGAAGATGGAGCGAAGACAAACTTCGAATCTAATTAGATTCAATTCACTACAATTGAAATCACGATAAGTATTCAATATGCATAAGAGATTGAGAAAGTCATGTGTTCCAATTCGTGTATAAAATACGTCGAAAAAAAACTGTTGGATTCTTTATTTATTACTGAAGTTTCCACACTGAAATTCAACTCGGAAACAAACTGCGGTACAAATTTACTTCAGTCAAAATGCTTTAACGAGACCAAATTTGCTATTCATTTGTTGTTGTTGTTGTTTTTGTTGTTGTTGTTGTTGTTGTTGTTGTTGTTGTTGTTGTTGTTGTTGTTGTTGTTGTTGTTGTTGTTGTTGTTGTTGTTGTTGTTGTTGTTGTTGTTGTTGTTGTTGTTGTTGTTGTTGTTGTTGTTGTTGTTGTTGTTGTTGTTGTTGTTGTTGTTGTTGTTGTTGTTGTTTTTGGTTTTGATCACGGATTCCACTCTGGTACAGCCAATGCAAAGATAGCGCAGATCAGGAAGAACCCAATGGTAAAGATCCACAGGCATACTCGGTCTATCACGAAAGAGGCGTAGAACCATTCTCTAGCCAAATCATCGTACCCATCTTGACGCTTCATGCGGCCTGAGTGAGTGAGTGAGTGAGTGAGTGAGTGAGTGAGTGAGTGAGTGAGTGAGTGAGTGAGTGAGTGAGTGAGTGAGTGAGTGAGTGAGTGAGTGAGTGAGTGAGTGAGTGAGTGAGTGAGTGAGTGAGTGAGTGAGTGAATTAGTGAGTGGTTCAGTCACTGACTAACTGACTATTTCCTGTAGGTCACCACCGATCTGCTCAAAGAGCACACGTAGGCAGTTTACCACCATGTCATGGGTTACTGAAATTTTTCACTCACTCACTCACTCACTCACTCACTCACTCACTCACTCACTCACTCACTCACTCACTCACTCACTCACAAAACCGTGTGATTCAGTCAGTATTATAGCCTATCCATGGTTTCTTGTTAGCCAGAACCTTTTTGGCGCGCGGTTTGAATTCAAATCTGTTTTTGGCGCACTTTTGAAATGTCGACAAACAAATACTTTTCTGCATAACATTTGGAAAACATACGAAAATTGCGCTTAACTCATTGCATACGGGCGTAACCGATTGGAAAAATAAAAATTTTTGAAAACAAGAAACCCCTGATCAACCTACATAAATTTTTCTGTATATTTTTTCATCCACATAACCATTTTTTATTGCTTATTGTACTTATTTTTGGGTAAATATATGTCCAAATCCAGTGATGTTACAGTCCCTGACCTAATAAACGGCACATTTTCTTGGGCCATCCTGGACCAAGATTTTTTTCTTGGTGCGTGTTATAAGATAGGAAAAACTGCACCATGACGCACCAAGGTTTGCCCATATTTGGGCCAAGATTCGCCAAAATGGTGCCATGGGAGACCATGAAGAACACAGGCGTCACCAAGGAATTTGAAGTAGTTAGTGAAAGGCATCTTAGTTAGGTTATTTCAATATTTAGTTAGTAGGTTAGCGGTTTTATTTAGTAAATTTTGTAGCTGTCGTTTAGTAGAATACATGTGCATGCCTTTATGTTTTTTGGGTTGGGTGTAAAATTTGTTTATTGTAACATCAACTCGTTATTGTAACATTAACCCGTTGTTGTAACAATAACATCGTTGGTTATTGTAACATTAACATCGTTGGTTATTGTAAGATTAACTCGTTAAGCGAATCTGTATTGAATTAACCAAAAAATTGTGTTGCTGTGAGAGAAACAATTCTCAAGATTTTGAACGCCCGCCCAAAAAATTTTTAATCCAAATTGCGCGCGAAAACTTTTCTGATTAATTTGAATAGTTTTTCTTCGATGTTCCACGGTAGGGTTGAGATATTGATAGTTTTTTTCTCTTATTGTTCTCTTATTTTTTTAAGTTAAATATGTTTTTGTTGGTTTTTTTTAATTCAATATTTCGTTTCTTCACAAACTGTACTCAATTCTTATCTAAGCTTTTCCAATAAACTCCTGTATAGGTTATACAGTAATTGTATGTTACGGTTGTCCCGGGCAACTCACCGAATGTCCAGTATGTACGGTGAAGTCTATTATTTTGCCTAGAAACGAACTTTATTTGAGGTACGTTCGCTCTTTTACAGTGTGAATATTTTCTACCCCAATATCCGTTTCGTAAATTATTCGTGATAAAATATGTAGGAGAATAAAGTGGATATCGGGCTATAATTTCTTTTTCTGAGAGATTTTTACTGTCATAACTTTTTCTCTTTCTCACTGTATGATGTATCCTAAAAAAGAACAGGAGCCAATGAAACGTAAACGGTTGTCACAGCAACCTAGAAATGACAATGTTGGTTGAATCAGTCAGTTAGTCAGTCAGGTAGTCAGTCACTCTGTCATCCATAGTCAGTAAGTCAGTCCGTTCGTCTGTCAGCTAGTCGGTCAGTCAGTCAGTCAATCAATCAGTCAGTCAGTCAGTCAGTCCACCACTCTTAATGGTTGATAAGAATGAAGAAAATCAATCAAAGTCGCTGTTGCTACGCTCAACAATAATTAAAGATAATTGTTAGGCTATTCTAAGCATTTAGCATTATGTTTGATTACATGATATATTGATCAACCTATACTTATGTACTATACTTGTATCCTACATTGTACATTCATCATGTGTTATAGTGCATTGTTTGAGGCATGAATACTCGCTCATTGTTCATGTTTCTGAGAGCTGAACGAACGTGTCTTAGTCAGTTTTACGAAATACTACATTCTTTGAAACTGATTCAATTTAGTGGCACTTATGATCAATTTAGTTCAAGTTTTTCAGCTAAATTCAAGTCTTTTTTGTTAGACTTTCAAATATATAATGGCAGAGCATATCATCGGACTGAACGGGAAACATTTGGAGGAAGGTGAGTGTCGAAAAACGTTTGAACTTTTAATATTGAAAATGGTTTTTTTAATAACAGGTTTTGAATTTATCATTATTATTTGTACTTTGTGCTCCATAACGCATTTATTTCATACATACTTCTTCTAAATATCTTGGGACTAATAAAACACAAACAAAAAAAAACAAAAAAAATTTAATAAAAAATTGATTTTTCATATTTTTTTAATAAAGCAAAATTCAGGCGACCCGGAACCGGAACATGAACCGGGTCGATTGGTGCTTTATACGATGCGTTTTTCGCCGTTCGCTCAACGAGTGGCATTAGCCATTGCAAAGAAACAGATCCCGTTGGCTGACTGACAGACTGACTGACTGACAGACTGACTGACTGACTGACTGACTGACTGACTGACTGACTGACTGACTGACTGACTGACTGACTGACTGACTGACTGACTGACTGACTGACTGACTGACTGACTGACTGACTGACTGACTGACAGACTGACTGACTGACTGACTGACTGACTGACCGACTGACTGACTGACTGACCGACTGACTGACTGACTGACTGACTGGCTGACTGACTGACTGACTGACTGACTGACTGACTGACTGACTGACTGACTGACTGACTGACTGACTGACTGACTGACCGACTGACTGACTGACTGACTGACTGACTGACTGACTGACTGACTGACTGACTGACTGACTGACTGACTGACTGACTGACTGACTGACTGACTGACTGACTGACTGACTGACTGACTGACTGACTGACTGACTGACTGACTGACTGACTGACTGACTGACTGACTGACTGACTGACTGACTGACTGACTGACTGACTGACTGACTGACTGACTGACTGACTGACTGCCTGACGCAGAATTACAAAAACTACCCTTTTTCTATTTTGTATATTTTATCCCTCTTAAGTCAATTCAGACCTAGGCGTCGGTTTTTCTACATGCCTATATATCAGGCTTAGGCTTAGGAATAACTTTCTGCCATGTATTTGATTTTGGCCAAAAAGACGGACCGAAATACTTCATGAGTTGTTATAAAAAAGGGTAGGGTTAGGAATTTACCCAGCGGAAACGCCAAGCCCTACCCTCTCTCCTATTTTGGTGTTAAACTCTAATCTATTCAATTAAGGCTCCGGCTTCGGCTTAGTTCCGAGCCTGGAGCTTAGGCTTAGGCTTAGGAATCAACTTTGACTCCGTATTAGGCTTAAGCATAAGCTCAGGCATAAGACCATTTAAAAAAATTTGCGTTTGGAAAATGGGTAGCTTATGGAAATCTGCCTGACTGACTGACTGACTGACTGACTGACTGACTGACTGACTGACTGACTGACTGACTTACTGACTGCATGACTGCACGACTGACCGATCTGCAGTTGTGAGCTCGTGTTCATCAACCTGCATAAGAAACCAGCATGGTTCCTGGCCAAAAGTCCATTCGGTCAGGTACCAGTGCTTCAACTGAATGACGCCTGCATCAGCGATTCAGAGATATGTATGGACTGGCTGGATGGCATGTTCAAGTTGGTTTTGTGATGAATATTTTAACCTTATCGATATAAAAAAGCATGCATGAATTAGTTTGAAATCCGATTCTGGAAAATTATCTCCAACGCGCTGTCCTTCAAGCCTTGTGGAATGATCTTCATTTTTTTCCTTTTTTCTTTCTGTAAACCATAGAAACTGGTAGAAATTCACCACTGAAATCGAGAGCTGTGTTCTCTCAGCCACCTGAGAGTACTTTATCCAATCAAATCAAATTTATTCAGGCGTTATGCCATAATAGCAAAGTTGGATGCCAAGTCACAAATGAAGTGAATTCCCCAATGACAATCACTTATCATCAACAAAAAAAGTTATTGAATTCGCTGTACTTTATATAATTAAAAAAAAATTTACTTGTAGAGAAAAGAAGATTCTACCGTCGGATCCTACAGAGAAGGCTCAGCATAAAATGCTGGGTAAGCTGGTCTTGAGTAAGGTTGGCGATAACATGTTGGATATTTTTTTCACTTTTTTATTTGGAGTTCTTTATTAACTGAAGCCATCGAAGCACACTAAAACCATATCAGAATGATGTTTCGTAGTGGCCGTAGAAATGGATAAACTGACGGGCAATGGCAGAAAAGTCAGAGCAACGCGTCAGGATCTGTGTCTCAAGTCAGGTTTTGAACCTAGGACCAACGATTTTCGAGCACGGCATCCTACTACGCATTAGACTAGAAAGGCGGAAATGTTCGAATTGATTCCTATTCGGTTTCGTTAAATTTGAGTACAATAAAGTCCATAAACATTCACCGTCAGTTAACTTTTGGATACATGATAACACAATGAACTGCAGTAATGCACGGAACACATGCATCCATGCATCCAATACCCTTCCTTCTTTGCTGCTCGAAATCAGTTCTTGTTCGAGAGAAAATTTTCCTAAAACTAGATTGAAGGCTGCTCTGTTTTGCGGTTACGCATAACCTTTATATTTACAAGCGTAGTTCGCTTAACTTTACGTAAACAAGACCATGTGGGTTCAGCAGACATTTAAGCCTACTGAAGGTGGCCGATCCCATGATGAAACTCTTGATGAACCCGGACGCAGCGGCTGAGGATATCGAGACCGTTAAGGCGGGTCTCGATTTTGTCAACGGTGAACTACAACGCACCAATACTCGATATTTAGCAGGTTAGCTTGTTTTTGTAATGATGTACCCATTATGTAGGAAAATATTTAATTCTGTTAGGTCATTTCAGAGTTCTGTGAGGTCATTTCATGTCAGACCATTGTATGTGTAGTTAATTGGGTTATTGAATTTATGGACCATCAAATTTCATCGAGTTATAGTGACCCGTTTGCATATTTGGAAACTGCACCCACTTTTTGTCAAAATCCCAAATTCATTTTGATTTTGGATTCACGGAGAGGCTAAACTAGGCTATCTCCTTCACTAACGTACAGTCTATGCTCGGAACTAAGCCTAAGCCGTACAAACAATCAAATGGTTATTAGCTGTCGTTGGGTTGCACGAAATCTGATAAAAAGTGAGTGCAGTTTACAAATATGCGACCCGTTTTGGGTCGAAAATCATAGAAATGAACAAGACACACTAGTGCCATATCAGAAATCAGATATGTGTTTTTGTAGATAATCTTGAGAAATTCTCATTAAAACTAATTAGTCTGAACTCATTTCGGAACCTGCTTATTTATTTTTATTTAATTAATCACTATCATCCTTTTTCTAAATCTCAAAATTCAGGAACCTCGGCTGGGTGGCCGGACTTTATCTACTGGCCACTGGCCGAACGTCTACCGTGTATCGATCATTTCCACGGCTCCGATGTGATGGTGCATCTGGGCGGCATGAAACCGTTGGCCCGCTACCATCGTCGCATGAGCGAACATGCAAAGGTCAGCAGTAAGTTGACTGGTATATTTTTGGACTGCTTTTTTATCAACTGAAGCCATCGAGGCACACTAATACCATATTTGAATGAGGTTTTCTTAATGACCAGAATAGTTGAATAAACTGACGGGCAATGGCAGAAACCCCAGAGCATCGCGTCAGGTTTTCGAGGCCGGCGCCCTACGCACTAGACTAAACAGGCGACGAGAAGCCTGCAAGACACAGCAATTTTTTGTAGCTCTGTTTCACTACCTGATTTTCATAGTACATAGCTAGCCATGTGAGAAGAGTTAGCCCATTAACTAAATACTGGGAGTTTTTTATTGACTGAAATCAACAAGACCAACTGATACCATGTCAGAATGGTGTTTTCGATGTCGTCAGAGATCTTTAAACCTCTATTTAGGTTTGGTTGATGAACGTGATCCGTGTTTGATCATGATACGGACCACCAGTTTCCAAAAATGGCACCCTACGCATTAGATTAGACAAATCTGGATAAACAACTGGATGTTTGCAATGATTATGATAATTAGTTTTCCAGCTCTCCGTATTCATGATGCCGGGCAGCCGTCACAACGACTTCATCACGATGATGAAGACGGTGGAGGTCGCCGACAAGGACTACGATATTGGACAAGCTGACGCTGACGCCAAGATGGCCAACGGAGATGCCGAAGCAGCGGAAGAGTGACTATTACGACGGGATTCATTGGCGATCAACTGGGTGATTCCGAATATCAGATTTTTTCATGTTTGATTAAAAGAGAAAGAATGTATACATATATTTTAAAGATTCGAAATCAACTACAATAAAGTAAATAAACTATCAACGAATATAATCGTTTTTCAATTATTATTTTGGCCGAATTTGTGTGTTAATAGAAGCTATTTTTAGAACTGAAATTAACGTTGTCTTTGAATTTGTTATTCGGTTATTGGATTTAGTGGGCGTTTCATCGATATGTTTCTATAATCTTCTTAGCCACCTTTGTATTGTTCTCTACTTCTATATAATTCAGAAGCCAATATAAATCAATGGTTAACATAAATTTCACGATGCATCCTCTTGTGTTCTCATGTTTCTGTACTGAACGAAACCATATCAAATTATCACATTATAAATCATAAGGTTATGTGGTTTTTTGTATGTTAAGCATTCAGAGTTTCCCAAAAAAAATTTCATTACATTTTATCTATCTAGTCTGCATGTCAGTTGATTTCAATGAAATGTCTAGTTTCA